>ML107934.1:0-21887 GCA_003697995.1 Taxidea taxus jeffersonii | reverse complement strand
CTGTCCACACTGCTGGTGAGAATCTTTACATAAATTTTTGCACTTGTTTATTTTCCACTAGAAGTAGAAGCACTGAATTGAAAATTATATAGATACTTTACAGATTCCTGACAGGTACTATTAAAATGAACTAAACTGCTTTGATTTTTTTTTAACTTTATTTAAGCTTTATTTAAACATATAATGTAACCCCACCACCCTCTCCCAACCCCTCTTCCACCCCCCTCAGTTTGTTTTATGACATTAAGAGTCTCTTTTGGTTTGTCTCCCTCCCGATTTGATTTTTTAAAAAAATATTTTTTATTATCTCTCTCTGTGTCAACAGAGAGATGACACAGAGACACAATGAGAGAGGGAACATAAGCAGGGGGATTGGGAGAGGGAGAAGCAAGGTTCCTGCTGAGCAGGGAACCCAATGCAGGGCTCAATCCCAAGACCCTGGGATCATGCTCCGAGTTGAAGGCAGACACTTAATGACTGAGCCACCCAGGTGCCCCTTGACTTTTTTCTCTACTAATGTAAATAATTGTCTTAGCATCTTTTGTTAGGCTTTATTCAATTTCTTCAATCGATTTGATATGCTATTTTCAAAGACATATAAAATATATATACATATATGTGTATATATTCTATTTTATTAATCTGCCTTTTCTGCTTTCTGTGTGAAGAAGCAGGAGACAGATATATTAATTATCTTTCCCAATCATTAGAGCAAAAATATGAGCTGTTTATATTATTTGAAGAAATGTATTCAAAATAAAATAAAATGATTGAAGCAGACCATATAGTAAAAAAAGGAATCAATGAAATTTAAGACATAGCAGAATGTCTTAAATAAGACCAATATAATGTATTGATAAAATGAGTGGGCTAAATGGAGCAACACACACAAAGATTCTGGCTGGATTACAAAACAAAACACAACTAGTAATTCTTACATGGGATACATCTTTAAAAACACTTTAGAAATGTTGAAACTAAAGGAATAGGAAAATGCAAAGCAAGAAAATGCAAACAAAGAGTGAAAGGTCATAGTCTTAACTTCAGACTACAAGGGAATCAGATTTTTAAAAAGGATCAAATGAGATAAAACAGGACAATCTGTATCTATCTATGCACCCAGTTATTTTAACTTGGGAAAGTTAATATTCCTGTCCCTTTTTCTCTTCTTATGTAAAGTAGAATAGGCAGATAATAAATGGGAGAGCCAGGATTGAGACCAGGGAGTCTAGCTTCTGAGTACTATCCTTTACCTGTATCACATTAACTCAAGAATGTCTATAGAGCAGATTTTTCTGAAGGTTTAATGCCAGTGAAGGTAGTAATTGCAATCAAGGGCAGCAGAGCCAATCACTCACGATTGAATCATGGAGAAATTTGCTCTTAAAAATCTCACAACCCTCTTCATAGGGAATTAGCTCACTACTTTTCTTGTCTTCTTTCTTTTTTCCTTCAGCCTGACCAGATACCTTGAAAATTATTCCCTCTGTATTGACAAGGTATTTAGTTCTTTTTTTCTCACTTCCAACCCATGCTGGCCAAGCTCTGAGGGCTCATATCCTACAACTAGAAAGATTGATCTAAAGGTGCTTTTCTCAATAGAGGACATTTTATTTCCTAACAGGGATTCTAATGTCAGTTGTTAAGTTACTCTTTTTTTTTTTCTTGTCCCCATTGTACTTTTTTGTGACTGTGTGTGTGCATAGTTGAGGTTTTTTTTTTCTCCTTTAGTTTTATTGAGGTATATTTGAAAAGTAAGATTATATATACTTAAAGTATACAAAGTGATGATTTGATATATATGTATACATGGTGAAGTGATTACCACAAGCAAGCTAATGAACACGTCACTTCATATAGTTACCATTTTTGAGTGTGATAGGAATGCTTTAGACTTACTCTCTTAGCAACAGGCTAGTACGTTAACTATAGTCCCTATGCTGCATATTAGATCCCCAAAACTTATTTATCTTAAATCTGAAAGTTTTATACTTTGATCAATTTTCCCCTAATTCTCCCACCCCTCAACCCCCGGCAATCACTTTTATACTATGTTTCTATGAGTTTGACCTTTTTTTTTTTTTTAAATTCCCCTTATGAGGGACACCTGGGTGGCTCAGTTGGTTAAGCGGCTGCCTTCAGGTCAGGTCATGATACTGGAGTCCTGGGGTCGAATCCCTCCTTGGGTTCCCTACTCAGCGGGGAGTCTGCTTCTACCTCTCTATGCTGCTGGTGCTCTCTCAATATCTCTCTCAAATAAATAAGTAAAATCTTAAAAAAATCATTAAAAAATTTCCCTTATGAGTGAGATCAAACAGTATTTGTCCTTCTCTGATTTTTCTTTCTTTTTTTTTTACTTAGCATACTGTCCTCCAGGTTCATCCATGTTGCTGCAAATGGCAGGATTTCTCTCTTTAGAAGACTGAATAATATTCCATGGTCAGTTGATCTGCCTATCTACCTTTCTATCATCTATCATCTACCTATCCCCCACATCTTTTTTATCTATTTCTCTGTTGATGGACACTTCAGTTGTTTCCATGTCTTGGTGATTGTAATAATGCTGTAATGAACATGAGAATGCAGGTATGTCTTTGAGATATTGACTTAGTTTCCTTTGGTTAGACACCCAGAAGTGAGATTTCTGGGTAATATGGTAGCTCTACTTTTAATTTGTTGAGACTTCGATTTCTATAAATTATGCCAAACAATTTCATTCTCCTTTTAGCTCATACTCATTAGCTGATTCTGTGTATTTAAGATTTTGATATTTTGTTCATTACAAATTTTCACATTAGTTTTTATTTCTAAAAAATTTTTCATTTAAGTATTATTTATCTTATTTGTTGAGTCTGGCACTCTCTTAAATTCTGTGGCCAAGGCAAGTGCCTCACTTGCCTAATCCTAGCCCTGGCCCTGCCCATTTATCAGAACTAGCTATTAGGCAATCCCCAAAGAAGGCAGCGTGAAGGCACAGGGTTTATCAAATCTTTTATGATAGATATAATTTCATTTTTTTTCATTTTTCCCGTATGAAGCTCAAATAGCTTGCCAGCTTTTTTTATTATCTTCAGATCATTTTCAAGTTATCTTAGACAACAATTGGAATGCACTCCATTTCTTGATTTATTTGACCATTTGTTAGGAAACCAGAAACACTTGTTGACCAACTAAGTGAATTTCTGACAATTTTTTAAAGTCTTCATCTTTGCAGTATAATACTGCAACTGAGAAGGTTTCTGGAATTTGGGAAGACTGCATAGTTCTGAAAAAAAATCTAAGTTAGTACAGAATCTGTTTGTAAGTCCTCAAATAACAAAACCATTAGACATTTTTGTTTTCAGAAGTTATCCTTCCTAGAAAAATGCTCTCCTACTTTATGTTAATGAGGAAATGATAGCTTTTGAGAGAATGTTATAGAAGGCTCTTGTATGTCTGCAGATATTGAATGATTTAGTGAAGGGGGAGACGAGAGGAGGGTAGTTTTGAATGGTTTTGGGGGACAGTCCATTGGGTCTGTCATTTAAAAATTGTAAATATTTACAGTTAATCTTCTGGAAATGGAGAAAAACATTTTATAAAAATATTGTAATTAAGTTTTTGGAGGCATTAGGGTACCAGAATAAGAAGAATGTAGAGAGAACAGAAGACCAGTTTGAGATCCAAAATAAGGACATTTGGGGACTCTACTTTTGATTTTTGAATCATATCTTTAAAGGAATGGAGGGAGGTTTTTAGTACAAAGAGGTCAAGACAAAATATTTGTGTGGACTCTACACCCAGTGACTGCAGCCTGTGAGATGACCAAGATGGCAGGCAGCCCAGCTTTACTCAAGCAGACCTTGGTTCATCTCCAAATGACCATTGGTGAACAGGGTCTCCTCACTGTGTTATTAATTAACCCTGGCAGACTTTCAACATTTTCATTACCTTGGCAGAAAAAGGGCTTTTCCCTCAGTGTTCTGGCTAACCTTGGAGACTTTATTTATCTCCATGCCAGCACTGCACTGAAGTCATTAAAATCATCACATTTAACCATGCGGCTAATGGCTGATGTTGCAACAGTCTTGGAAATAGTGAAGTTCGTCCAGGTGTCATTTATTTTCTTTAAAAAATGCTACAGGATGTCCAGTGTCCCCTTTCTATTCTGAAATCATTATCAAGAACCTTGTTTTGGGGACATCTGGGTGGCTCAGTGGGTTAAGCCTCTGCCTTCAGCTCAGCTCATGATCTCAGGCTCCTGGGATTGAGCCCCGTATCAGGCTCTCTGCTCATCAGGGAACCTGCACACCCCCTCTCTCTGCCTGCCTCTCTGCCTACTTCTGATCTCTCTCTCTGTCAAATAAATAAATAAATTCTTAAAAAAAAGAACCTCGTTTTGGTTCATCAAATTTATTTGGGATTAGAAAAATTAGAGAATAGTGTGCTATAACATCTGAGTGACCTGAAAATATCACCTGAAGATGTTGCCTGAAGATATCACCTGAAGAAATTAGATTTGTGGTTTATAATTAATACAGGGTCAAAGAGTAAGAATCACAGTATATTGGAACAGTATGGTCCAACCCCCATGTATACACATGATTTTCTTTATAACATCTCCGACATTTTATCATTTAAGCCCTGTCTGAATCCTTTCATTAACAAAGTTCTTATTTACTTTTTATTCTTTTTTTTTTTTAAAGAAAGGGAGGGGGGGTGCACAAGTAGAGGGAGAGATAGTATCTTAAGAGGGCTCCATGCTCAACATGCGGCCTGATATGGGGCTTGATCTCACAACCCTGGGATCATGACCTGAGCTGAATTCAATAGTTTGAGGCTTGGGGTTCCTGGGTGGCGCAGTTGGTTAAATACCCAACTTTAGGTTTTTAGCTCAGGTCAAGATCTCCAGGTCATGAGATTGAGCCCCATCAGGCTCTGTGCTCAGTGCTGAACCTGTTTAAGACTCTCTTCCTCCCTCTCTTTCTGTGCCCCTCCCCAACACTCTTTCTTAAGTTAAACAAATCTTAAAAAAAAAAAAGAAAAGAAAAAAAAGGAGAGTCAGACACTTAACTGGCTTAGCCTCCCAAGTGCCATGATCTTAATTACTTTTTAATATCCCACATTTGGGAAAGAAGTATGGTTCAAAGACAAAACAGAAGATTTAAGTCCTATAACTCAATCTAAAACTTGGAGTTTATACTTAGGAGCCATGTGGCATTTGGTTAAGAAACTTAGCTACTCCAAACCTCAGTTTTCCATGTAGGGAGAAAAATTTAAATATCTACTTCGAGAGGTTACTATAATAATTAACTACTGGAAGATAATGTACACTATGTGTAATTCCTGTCTACTGAGAGTTACTAGACTGAGGTCACATTTCTTTTTCTTTTTTTCTTTTTTTTTTTTTTACAGAGAGAGATCACAAGTAGGCAGAGAGGCAGGCAGAAGCTCTGCTGAACAGAGAGCCTGATATGGGGCTCGATCCCAGGACCCTGAGATCATGACCTGAGCCGAAGGCAGAGGCTTAACCCATTGGGCCACCCAGTTGCCCCCACATTTCTTTTTTATGTACAACTCATAATAGTTTGAGTTACACTTCCACGTGACAGGAAGTGGTGTGTCTTTTTCCACATTATTAGTTGTACCATTGGTTCTCACCATGAACATTTGGGGGAATCCTCTAGGTCTAGATCTTCCACAGAACCATTCTAAATGTAGTCTTCTGGGGCTCTGCCCTACTCTTCCCTTGAGCCATTCCTGCTTCTTCAAGACATCGCATTGGTTTTCCTCTGGCTGCCTTGTTTACTGTTACTTAGCATCACCACCAGCATGGGCCACAGAACCTGCTCTCGATCCTCCATGGCAAAGGCAGAATGTAGCTACAACTTTTAATTGGGACATTATTGGAGGCTTGGGGAAAGGGATGGGAAATTCCAGCCATAAAAATATCTGAAAGTAACTACTAAAAAGTCTCAAATACACGAACAGGACTGAGACCCATCACAGAGTCCTTTCTATTCTAATGAGTTCTTAGCTTGCCTTACTGTGGTAAACCTCCAGGCCCTGCCTACGTTTCTTGCCTTTTTCTATGTCCTAGGGAACACCTTACCACTTCCAGCTGAGTAGCTATCAAGTAATCTCACCTGTTTCAATTCAGTCCTCCAACTCTTTGTGACCTTGAGATGGAAAAATATTTCTCCCTACTCTACCTCGTCTTCAATTTTCCTCCAGAATTTAAATATACCCAGGAAAATGGGCCATGAGAACTTCTACTACACCTGGGGAAATTTTTTTTCTTTTCTTTTTTAATGAAAATGTCTCTGTTTGCTATTATTTTTGAAGGATATGTTCACTGGTCACAGAATTCAGAGTTGACAATTTTTTTTAATTTTTTTTATTTTTTAAAATTTATTTATTTGGCAGACAGAGATCACAAGTAGGCAGAGAGGCAGGCAGAGAGAGAGGAGGAAGCAGACTCCCTGCTGAGCAGAGAGCCCAATGTGGGGCTCGATCCCAGGACCCTGAGATCATGACCTGAGCCGAAGGCAGAGGCTTTAACCCACTGAGCCACCCAGGTGCCCCCACAGTTGACAGTTTTTAAAAAGCACTTCAAATATATTGTTCTAATGTCTTCTGATCACCATTGTCTCTTTTTTAAAATTTAAATTCAATTAGCCATACAGTACATCATTGGATTTTGATATAGTGTTCAATGATTCATTAGTTGCGTATAACACCCAGTGCTCATCACATCACGTGCCCTCCTTAAGGCCCATTAACTGGTTACTCCATCTGCCCACTTACCTCCCTTTCTACAACCTTCAGTTTGTTTCCCGGAGTCAAGAGTCTCTAATGGTTTGTCTCCCTCTCTGATTTCTTCAGGGAAATATTTCATATGTCTCCTCTACAATATAGAGTACAGTCTAACCATAAGATTTCTAAGAGAGCATAATAATCTAACATTGGTATTTTCCCTGAAGTCAACCTTTTGCTTTCCTTCAGCTCAACATAAATACCAAATCTGTGTTTTTTCTTGCTAATTTTATTATATACGTGAATACACACACACACACACACACACACACACACACACACACACATTGCTATAGAGTGAATGTGTATGTCTCCCCCTCAAATTCATATGTTGAAATCTAAACCTCAGTGTGATGATATTAGAAGTTGGGACCTCTGGAAGGTGATTAGATCACGAGGACAGAGCCCCCATGAATGGTATTTAGTGCCCTTATAAAAGAGACCCCCTGAAATCTCCCTTATCTCTTCCTCCATGTGAGGACACAGTGAGAAGATGGCTGACTATGAACTAGGAAGTGGGCTCTCACCAGACACCACATCTGCTGCTACCTTGATCTTAAACTACCCAGATTCCAGAACTCTCAGAAATACATTTGTGTTGTTTATAAACCATCCACTCTCTGGTATTCTGTTATAGAAGCCTAAACAGAATAAGAGAAACATATGCACACACATATTCAAATACATACATATATATAAATGTATGTTCCAAGATTGCCAGTGGATGCCTGAAACTGTGGATAGTACTGAACTCTATAAACTATATTTTTTCATGTACATATATACCTTTGATAAAGTTAAATTTATAAATTAGACACACTAAGAGTTTAACAATAGCTATTAACAAAATGTAACAATTATAACAAGATACTGTAATAAAAGTTACATAAATGTGGTCTTTCTCTCTCTCTCAAAATATCTTCTTGTGATGATGGGAGATGAAAAAAAATGCCTCCATAATAAGATAAAGTGAAGTAAATAAGGTAGGCATTTGTCATAGCAATAGGTTACTACTGACCTTCTAATAATATGTCCGAAGCAAGATTTCCAGCTTCTAGATCATGCTTGACCACAGGTAACTGAAACTGTGAGACACAGGTGTGGGGGAATACCATATATCAGTATGGGGAATTCTAGATTGAGTTTAAGAAAATAAACATTTTATTTTATTTTATTTTATTTTATTTTAAAGACTTAGTGGTTTATTTGAGAGAGTGAGCATGAGTGGGGAGGAGGGACCAGAGGCACAGGGAGAAGCAAAGCCCCCCCACTGAGCAGGGAGCCTGATGTGGGACTAGATCCCAGGACCCTGGGATCATGACCTGAGCCGAAGGCAAATGGCTAATCAACTGAGCCACTCAGGCACCAGAAAATAAACATTTTGAGGTAATTATAATAATCTGCGTTTAAGGGGAAGATTATATTATGGCCATAGCTCTTTTTCCCCCTGCTGCTCACAGAGGAGTTAGCAACCACTAAGAAACTAACCACCTTTTCTCCATTACATTGAATAGTTTAGTTTCTTAGATAATACATTGTCCCAAATCTTTTTTTTCCCCCGAAGACATTTTTCTTACTTTTTCTGCTTATAAAACTCACTGAGTTGGTTTATCCAGAAAAAGAAACAAGATTATCTTAACATTTAAAATACAGTCTGTTCTCACAACAGAAAATGCTGCTTGAAACTAATTGAGTTTTTCTATTTTTTTTTCTCCATCAGCTGTTAAGAACCAGTTAGTGGAACAAAAATCAACTTGTCTTATACTTAAACTTATTGGCACACACCAGGTGTTCAAGAGTATCAGTTTCCCTTTCTAATCTTTAAAAATTTTTCCTTCACTTGTGCCAAATACATTTCTCTGACATTTTCATTCATAGATCCCACTTCTGTGCCTTAGGAAACTGCATTATTTCATACACTTGAAATTGCAGTTCTGCCCAATATTTGGGCTTTTTCAGCTGCAAAGGGGCAGCACAGATTTAACTTTGTATCTTAGTGAGTGCTGAGGCACAAAATATGCCTCAAAAAATCACACTCACGCACATGCACACATGCACACACAAACACACCTACTTTCTGGGCATGAAATGAAGATCTGGATTTTTTAATATGCCTGTTTTCTTTGGATTGGGAAGGAAAACAAGGGATATTGAAAGTCAAATCCTGCTCTTCTTTGGAAAGGGAAACTCTATAATTCATGGTTAAAGCTTTATTTACTGCATAAACTACTATACATTTTATCATTCAGAAAATTAGACCAACCTAAGGAAAATAATTTTCATTCTTTCTCTGGCTTTTCACTTAGTAACTTCTTTCACTACCAACATTTGTCAGACAGAAGGAGACCTTGTGCAGTAGGTTTTCCCTAGGTGTCACATTTAGGCTGAGGATGGAATATTGTCTTATCATCTTATCACCTTCCTTAACAAAATATTACTCCCTCAGTGTTTTACTAGCCATCCATCCATGTGTCCAGCCAGCCAATCAGCCATCATGCATTTGTTATTCATGATTTGGCCAACTCTTTCAATGTCTCTGGGACTTACCTTATTGTTCCTCTGAGAAAGAGAGAGAGAGGCGTAGACCTGAAATTTAACTCTGCAAGGATTCTTCTTTACTGTATTTTACTGTATAGTTGCCCTGTTCCCTTTCAAGTATTTCTTTGACTAAAGACACAGCCAATTGTCAAATTTTAGAACAATTGCAAGCTATGAGAGATAGTCAATACAATAGATATTATTTTTATTTTTATTTTTATTTTTTTTTAAGATTATTTATTTATTTATTTATTAGAGAGAGAGAGAGAGCGAGCACAGACAGGCAGAGGCAGAGGGAGAGGCAGGCTCTCTGCTGAGCAAGGAGCCCGATGTGGGACTCGATCCCAGGACGCTGGGATCATGACCCGAGCCGAAGGCAGCCGCTTAACCAACTGAGCCACCCAGGCGTCCCAGATATTATTTTTATTACTTGAAATAGTTTTCACAAGTTGGAATTAATAGATTAATACGACAAGATCAAATTTAATATGAGCCTACTTGATAAAATGTAGACATGTATTTTATACAGGTACAAACTGGGGCAGCATGACTCAACAGCAGAACCTATAAAAGAGACTTCAAAATTCTATTGACATGTGTCTCACTCTAAAACGAGGTTTAAAAAATTATGTCATTTCACTCTGCATAACTAGACACATTAATATTTGGAGAAAGGGGAGTTGTAGTATGCTCCTACATTCTACTCTGATAAGACTCAGAGTACTGTGCTCTCTTGGGTAGTTTACTTTGTTGGGATATTGACAAACTGGAGTTGCTCAGAGCAGAGTGGATGAGATAGTATAATCATGGAAACACTAACATAGAAGACACTGTGGAAGGAACTGGGCGCATTCAGCTGGGGGAAGAAAGCCGACTTACAGAGATATGATGATTATATTCAAATATTTAAATGCTGTTATCTGAATACAGAAATATGAAAATCTCATTCTCTTCAAATCTGGGCTTAAAATATAGCTTTGCTATTTAGGAATATATTCCGAGGCAAGTTACTCCCTTTTATCATCTAGAACGTATGAGGATAATGAAAGCTATTACATCCCAGGGCAGTTGTTAGGATTAAATGGGAAGTCTATATGAAATGCCTAGTGTCATTCCTAGGACATAAAGACCTCAATAGATGGTAATGATTGTTCTTGTTAATGTTCTCAGATGGCAGAAATTATATCAAAGGGAGAAAATTACAGGAGTTTGACCTTAATAAATATAAGAATACAAAAAAAATTTAAGAAATAAATACAAGAAAGAAGTTTCTAAAAATATGAGATGATCATAAGTAGTTATCTATTTTCTAGGAAATGGAATGTAGAAGACAAAATTTGGTAAATAGTTTTCTAATAATAAATGATAATTGGACTATATGAACTCCCTGGCCCTTTTCAGCCATGAATTTTATGAAATTCTTAGAAGCAGGATATTAAAAAGTGAAGGAAATTATGACTTATGCACAATAATAGGAAAAAATTTTCTTTTTTTTTTTTAAGATTTTTATTTATTTATTTGTTAGAGAGAGTGAGCACAGGCAGACAGAATGGTAGGCAGAGGCAGAGGGAGAAGCAGGCTCCCTGCTGAGCAAGGAGCCCGATGCGGGACTCGATCCCTGGACTCTGGGATCATGACCTGAGCTGAAGGCAGCTGCTTAACCAACTGAGCCACCCAGGCATCCCAGGAACAAATTTTCTGGATGACACTATCTGACAAAGTTACCACTTAAGATGTCTTTCACTCCAAGCCAGTTTGGCTTAGGCATTTTCAGAACATATGACTTCAGCAAAGTCTTACTTAGTTGGGTATGGATTTCTTTGTGGTTCTTTTTGATGATGTTCAACAAGTATATAGGATGCTTCAAAATTGGACTTTTGGCTGAGGAAAATCTATATTTGGAAAAATTACTCACTTTAGATTTCTAGAAAGAACAGACCAAAGTCTACTTTGTTGATTTCAGACTTCTGTTTGCATGAACACTAACCCAGTACAGACACACAGATAATGGCAATGAAAGCAAATGCAAATTTTCAGGTTTTTTTTCTTGGATCTTTTCTAATGATATAAACAAAAAAGTTGTTAATTATTACAAAGAAACATATAATAAAAATATGGCAACAATTATTGCTGTTTGCCTTGTCATAATTGTTTAGGTTATTGGATTTAAGGAAAAAAAATTTTTTTAAAGATTTTATTTATTCATTTGACAGAGATCACAAGTAGGCAGAGGGGCAGGCAGAGAGAGATAGGAGGAAGCAGACTCCCTGTTGAGCAGAGAGCCCGATGTGGGCTCCATCCCAGGACCCTGAGATCATGACCTGAGCTAAAGGCAGAGGCTTTAACCCACTGAGCCACCCAGACACCCCAAGGAAAAATTTTTAAATAAAATGTGCTACCTATGTAATAGGCAAATAACTAAAAATAATTTGTGTATGCATCTCACTCTCTGTCCATTTACTTTAATAAGAAAGGAAAAAATTGTTAATACTTGTCGATTGTATACCATCTTTTCATATCATGTGATCATAGAAACTCTGCATTATGCATGGGTGAAACAAGTTTAAGAATGCTACCCTTGCAGATACACCTTTTGGTAATTTTAATGTACCTGCTATTCCTGGTTTGATTTCTTTTTAAATTTGTTTTACATTTTTCAGGAAATATGTTTATGTTAGAAAATTCAATGAAATTATTCAAGGAAGAAATGAAATTTACTTAATTGCTTTAATTACTAAATAATGAACTATAACCTAGGCCAAATTTGCAAAGTCTTTTATAAGAAAACACTAAAATTATTAACAAAATGAAAACACTAAAATTATTAACAAAATGAAAATATTTGTTAAAATATTAACAAAATGTTAATGTTGTTTCTTCTGAGTGTATATGTGAGAGATGTGTCTTTAAACCCATCCTAAAGGAAACAAGACTGTAGCCTTTGGTTAAATGAGAAGAATTTTTCCTATGCTCAATAAGAAATGTTCACTAGAAACATTTTGGTTATTTCACACACACTCTCCTTGGTCACAAACAAAAGAGCACAATAGAAAAAAACATTTGAGGGACGCCTGGGTGGCTCAGCTGGTTAAGCGGCTGCCTTCAGCTCAGGTCATGATCCCAGCGTCCTGGGATTAAGTCCCACATCCGGCTCCTTGCTCGGCAGGGAGCCTGCTTCTCCCTCTGCCTCTGCCTGCCTCTCTGTCTGCCTGTGCTCGCTCTCTCTCTCTCTCTCTAACAAATAAATAAATAAAATCTTAAAAAAAAAAAGAAAAAAAACATTTGAGTTTTGTGATTAGATAGCTATTTTTTCTGAAGGGTTGTTTCTGAAAAAAATGTTGTAATGATTATGATAACTCATGGATAGTCTCAATTATACATTTCTTTCCATCAGCTTATGTTATAGGATGCAGCTGAAGCAGTGCTTACAGGGACATTTATAACTAAAGTTTTTTTAGAAAAGAAGTATCTCAAATCAATAACCAAACTTTCATCTAAGAAAGTAGAAAAAGAAGAGAAAATGAAACCCAAAGCAAGCAGAGAGAGGGAAATACTAAAGGTTAGAGTAGAAATTAATTATATAGAGTTGAAACAATAGAGAAAAAAATCAGTGACACCAAAAATTGATTCTTTGAAAAGATAAAATATTTGGCAAGTCTTTAGGAAGATTGACCAAGAGGGAAAAAGAGAGACAGGGAGAGAGAGAAGACTCAAGTTGCTAAAATCAAGAGAAAAGAGCAAATATCACCACTGATCTTACAGAAATAAAAAAAAGTATTGTAAGGAAATATTATGGACAATTGTCTGCCAACCAACAAATTATATAACCCATACAGAATGGGAAATTTTCTAGAAAGACAAAACTACTGAGACTGACTCACAAAGAAATTAAAAACAAATCTGAATAGATCTACAACCTGTAAAGATTTTAAACTAGTGGTTTATAAACTACCCAAAAAAGGAAAGTTCAAGCCCAGGTGGCTTTACTGGTGAATTCTACCAGAATATCTATGAAGAATTAGAAGCAATCCTTCAAAAGTTTTCCCCCAAAATAGAATACCCAACCAATTCTATGATACCAAAATAAGAAGAAGACATCACAAAGAAACTAGAGACCAATATACCTTATGAATATAAAAACAAAAATCCTCAACAAAATACCAGTAAACTGAGTCTAGAAACATATAAAAACAAATATATAGCACAAACAGGTGGGATTACCCAGGAACATAAGGTTGGGTCAACATATGAATTTTTTTTCTTTTTTTGGCAGCAAAGCAAGGTTTATTGAGTGATAGTGAAGTGATAGTACAGACCTCCCAAGGAGGGAGGGGACCCAAAGGGGTTGCCCTAACATATGAAAATTAATGAATGTAGTAAAACACATTAATAGCATAAAGGTGAATAATAATCTCAGTATGCAAAAAAAAGTCCATTGAAAAAATCCAACATCGTTTTGTGATAAATACACTCAACAAACTAGGAATAGAAAGAAATTACCTCAACCTGACAAAGGCTATGAAAATCACACAGCTAACACTACCTTAGTAGTGGGGTTACTACTAAGTAAAACATCCTCTTTTTTTCCTCTTAAAATCAGGACCCAGACAAGAATGTCTGCTTTTATCACTTTATTCAGCATTATGTTAAAAGGTCTATTCAGGAAATTTGGTAAGAAGAAGAAATAAAAGTCATTCAAATAAAAAGAAAATATAAAACTATTTATTTTTGTAGATGATGTGATCTTCTATTCAGAAAATTCTAAGGAATCCACTAAAAACCCTATTTGAACAGGCTAGTTTAACATAGTTAAAGGATACAAGATCAATATACAAAAATCAATTGCATTTCTATGTATAAAAGTAAAATCGAGAAATCAATTTCATCAAAAGGAATAATATTTTAAGAATAGCATTAACAAAAGAAGCAAAAGACTTATTACACTGAAACATGAAGCATCACTGAAAGAAATTTAAAAAGACTGAAGTAAATAGAAAGCATTCATGTTCATAGACTGGAACATAATATTGTTAATATGGCAAAACTCTCCAAATTGATCCATAGAGTCAGTGCAACCCCTATTAAAATTCCAGCTGCCTCCTCCTCTTCCTCCTCCTTCTTTTTCCATACATTGACAGGTTGATTTCATATGGAAATGCAAGGGACACCAAATTGGCAAAATCTATTCTTTTCTTTTTTTTTTAGAGATTTTATTTATTTATTTGAGAGAGGAAGAGAGAGAGAGAGCAGGAACAGGGGGAGAGACAGAAGGAGAGGGAGAAGCAGACTTCCTGCTGAGCACAGAGCCAGCAGGTGGGGCTCAGAGGCTCCATCTCTTGACCCTGACCCTTGACACTGGGTCATGACCTGACCCCAAGTCAGATGTTTAACCAACTGAATCATCTAGGCCCCCCCAGCAAAGTCTATTCTGATAAAGAGGAAAAAGTTTGGAGGATTTACACTTACTACAAAGTTACAGTAAGCAAAAGATTATGATATTGGCATGAGGATAAACATAGAGATCGTTAAAATAGAATTGAGAGTTTAGAAATTTACTCATGCTTATGGTCAAATGATTTTCAATGAGTTAGGTAAGACAATTAAGGAAGGGATTGAATCTTTGAAACAAAAGATTCTGGGACAGCTGGATCTATACAGGCAAAATAAAGAAGTTGGACATCCACTGTATACCATGTGCAAGAATTAACTCAAAATGGATCATAGACCAACCTGTAAGAGCTAAAAGTAGAAGATTCTTAGAAGAAAACATGGGAGTAACTCCTCATGCCCTTGGGACAGGCAAATAAAAATAGACAAAGTATTTGAATAGACATGTCTCCAAGAAAGATGTATGAATGGCTAATAAGTACATGAAAAAGTGTCCAATGTCATGAGTTATTAAGAAAATGAAAATCAAAACTATAATGAAATAGCACTTTATACTCATAGTTGGCTATAGTAATAATAATAAAGATTAACAAATGTTAAGGAGGGTGGAAAAAAATTGAAATCTCAGACATTGCTAGTGGGAATTTAGAATGGTGTGGCCACTTTGTTGTGTTCTTTAAAAGTTTTTATTTAAATTCCAGTCTGTTAACATACAGTATAATACTAGCTTCAGGTGTACCATATGGTGATTCTACTTTGGAATAAAGCTGGGCAACTCTTCAAAAAAGTAAACATTGACTTACCATACAAATTGGCAATCCTACTCTTAGACATTCTACCAAAGAGAGAATTTGAAACATATGTCCACATGAAGATTTATACACAAATGTTCATGGCAGCACTATTTATAGTAATTAAAAAGCATAAAAAACCTAAGTGTCCATCAAATGAATGAGAAGATAAACAAGTGTAATCTATCCAGACAATGACATACTATTTGGTCATAAAAAGGAATGAGGTCTTGATACATGCTACAAGATGGATGAAACTTGAAAACTTTATGCAAAGTCAAAGAAGTCAGACATGAAAGGCTACTTAATGTATGAGATAATTTACATAGAATGTCCAGAATAGGCAAATGTGTGAACACTTGCTAATGGGCACAGGGCTTTTTTTGGGGTGATAAAAATGTTCTAGACATAGATAGTGGTGTTGGTTGTACACATTTATGAATATATTAAAAACATTGAATTGGGGTTATATTTTTTAAAAACTAAGATCAAAAGACTACATACTATATGATTTCATTTATATAAGGTACAATAATGAACAAAGCTAATCAATCCTGATAAAAAATCAGAATAATCTCTTTGAGGATTATTAATCTGGAGAGGTAGGAAAATAGTCTCTATATAGTGGTAAAGATATGTATCTTTATATACTACTATTTATATCTGAGACATTTATAGAAAAATCTTAATCTATGTGTAAAAATCATTGTGTTGGACACTTAAGATTTGTGTAGAGTATATGTATGTTATAACAAGGAAGTTTATAAAAATGATTCAAATGTTTCATGGCAACAGATAAATATTATATTTGTTGAAAAGGCCAAATTTTTAGGTCTTAGAAAAAATAAAAATCCAAAGGGATACAAAAGTATCCTTTATTAACTTTATTATGTGATTCATAATTTATCTTGCAAAGAGGACATTTTTGTCTTTGGCACATAGTGAATGCTTAATTTGAGACAATCTCCTCTTTTTTGCTGTTGCTATATTTCTTTATTTTAATCCTGGAAAATAATTCGACACTGCAAGCTTGTTCTCATTATAAATAAATAATCCCCCTTTCCACCTCAAATGGCCACACACACACACACACACACACACACACACACACACAAGACCGTCTAATCAATAACATCACTTCCTGATATACATAGATCTGGAAAATGAAAAGAAAAAATACAAGTGTTTGTATCCGATAAAAACCAACCTCATAAATAGGGAAATGTGTTGGTCTCTGTGTATTTAAAAACATCTAGAAAGTACAAACTGTTTCTGCTAATTTTAAGAGCTACTTATTAGATACTATATTTATAAAAAAGCAGTAGGCTGGCCAATCACTGTAAATATAGGTGATCTAAAGATTAAAGCTTAAAATAGTCTTATAAAGACAAAACATATATGATTAATTAGATTTTAATTACGGTTAAGCATTCTTTTAAATTAACATTTGTCTTCAGTTTTTCCATGATTCATCTGAGACTACCAATATTAGTTAATTTTGATTAAAATGTGCCAAGATTAGAGGAGTTCTTTTTTTTTTTAACTTTTTGAATTGGCTTAAAATATCATTACATAACTGTGTTTTGTTTAAGAATAATTTCAAACTGAGGGTTTTGGAGGGGAGGAGTGTGGGGGGTTGGGTGAGCCTGGTGGTAGGTATTATGGAGGACATGTACTGCATGGAGCACTGGGTGTGATGCATAAAAAATGAATTCTGGGGGCACCTGGGTGGCTCAGTGGGTTAATGCCACTGCCTTCGGCTCAGGTCATGATCCCAGGGTCGTGGGATCGAGCCCCGCATCGGGCTCTCTGCTCTGCGGACAGCCTGCTTCCTCCTCTCTCTCTGCCTCTCTGCCTACTTGTGATTTCTGTCTATCAAATAAATAAAAAGAAAAAAAAAAAGAATTCTGGAACACTGAAAAGAAATTTTAAAAAAAGCATTAAAAAAGAATAATTTCAGTACTAGAGCCAAAACATAAAAAAAATTTTCTATTTATTCTTGATAATTTTTAAAATTGTAAGATCTTAGAAATTGTATTTTTTGATAATTTATTTATAAACAATAAACATAATTATTCTACTTATAAAAAATCAAATCATATTATGATGTTACATATGCTGACATAGAATGCTACTTTGATTCACACTCTTTTATTTAAATATACCAAACTTTATTCATTTTGTGTTTTTTAAATATACCGAACTTTATTTCTGCATTAAAAAATATTTACCAGTCAAGTCTTTAATTATAAGGCTTCCTAGGGCATTTAAACTTATAGAATTGACAAACCGAACTTAGAATTGACTTACTGGACTTTTTTGACTAAATTGTAATATGGTTTAAAATAGCAGACATCCAAAATGAAAAATCTTTTCAAGTTTCACTTTGAAGAAGTTTGGATTTTATAAGCATACTGCCTTTTCATTGCCCACATGCATAAATATTAGGAGAAAAGACTGCTGAATACATATGTGTGTATGTATATAATGACGTCATTATAGCCTGTGAGAGTACTTTTAAATATATAATAAAAGAGTAGTCAAATAGGTGGAATTTTAACTAATCATATATAAATATAGAAAACTATAAGTTTCTCCGCCTTTCTGAGGCAATGTCTACGTGGAGCCTATAAACATTTGAGAAATGGTTTTCTCTCTCTCTGTCTCTTTCTTTCCTCCTTTTCTCCTTTCCTCTCTTCTTTCCTTCTCTTTTTTTCCTTTTTCCTTCTCTTTTTTCCCCATTCTTGCCACCCCTACCACAGTTGCATCTTGTAACCTGTCCCGTGATGGACTACACCTAATTTATAAATTTAAATAATCCCAAACACATGTTTAATTATTTTCAATTTAATTTTTCTCTATAGATAGACATAAAAGTTATTTCACTGTGTAGAAAGCAGGAATCAAATTTACAAGTACATCCTCACATCCTCATTGCCATTTATTTGTTTATTTATTTATATATATTCCACCAGTCACTAGAAAAATCACTTAACAGTAATCAAAGTCGTCGCGATCCATGTGTGGTGTGTAATCTCAAATTGTTGGCTCTTAACCATTTAGGAAAATATTCTGGACTGTGATCTTGTTTTTAGAATGAAAATACAAAGTCAAAAATATCAAACAGTTAAATTTAGATTATGTTATCAATGTAGGTGGCTGTACTGAAGTCTTCAGAACAACAAAAAAAGGCATCCATTTTGGCTACTGTAAGATCTTGATTGTCATTTCCCATACCGCTCAGGAGAGGAAGGCATATGGATTTTAACAAATTTCTACCTTCCTTGGGAATTATTCAGACTTTTAATTTTAATGACATTTAAAAGCCACAATTTTATTTAGTTATTTAAGGACAGATCTCAGTCAAGATTTAGTAATATTACTAAGAAAGATTTAGTAATATTTTTAGATGATTGAGATAATTTTAATTGAAATCAAAATAATCTAGGGTAAAAGCAAGGAGCTTTTCCTTCATGAGCCAAGGTCACTGGAAATAACAAGACCTTGTAGGTCTTATTAAGCCCATATTAAGCTGTTGTAAAGTTTTTCCTTGGCTTCAAATGTAAAATGCTATGTGGTCTACAAAAAAGTAGCAAGGGCTTCCTTAAGTTTCCTGCTCGTTATGTGATCATACCCATAGTTTCAATGTACACAGTTCAAAAGCAATATTCTGGATACCAAGTAATAAAATAAGTTTTGTGAAAGTTTTTTCAAAAATTTTGATGCTAAAATTGAAAAGAAAATCTATTTTTATACTAATTTTTCCTCTTCCACAAAAAATGCATTTCTGCTGGAATATTTTCTAATTTCTGCAGTTTCAGGGAAATGACAAGGAGGGATTTCAGAAGTTCTGGGGATGTATTTTGATATTTTAACAGGCCTATTGCTAAATATGATTAGACACTCAATAAATAATTGAATTGTTGGGGTATTTTCACTGGGGAGAACATACTTTCTATCTTTTTTTTATTTTTCTTTAAAAGAATTCCTGGAAAGTCTTCATTAAGTAGAAAACAAAACAAACCATAAGACCCAGAAGGAATAAATAACAAAATCGACTTGGGGGCTATGGAGTCTGACTTAGCAGCTTGTACTCTATCCTTTATAACAAAACTTCTCTGCTAATGTGAAGCAGCTGTGGCAATTTCACAAAATGGCCCAAACTGTTGAAAAGCCATTAAGAGTCTGATGTATGTAGAATAAAAAGGTTCATTCAGCTTTTTAAAAGGTTTCCCAATATGGAGTGTTATTTTATTTTATAACCACGTCTTAGTCATATTAAGTTTAAATGCCACAGAAAATTTTAATGACCATGTGGCTGGCTTTTTTGGTGAAATAGCAAGAATTCTTCAACATGCCTAAAATTCTTTTAGAAAAAAATTGGTTCAAATCTATTAGGGACACTGTAAAAGTCCCCACTATTAAATGCATGGGTAGAAAATTGAGCAACACGTACAGGATGATTTATCATTTATGTTTGTAGAAGAACCTAAGTAAACTGTAATCAATTTCTTTAATCCTAAGGCACATAGAAGCTTTTGGAAATAATGAAAGCCACTTTCTTTCCCAGCCCTTTCTTTGGTCTGAGTCTCAGCTATTCACTGTACATTTTTGAATTCATTTTTTATAGATTGTATGCTTCTTAAAAACAAGTTTTGGCTTTTTTCTTAAGGATATATGAAAGATTATACGTGTATTTTCCTTCCCGTTTTTCCTCTGAAGGTAATAGCTGTATGATGTTTTTTTATGCATTCACCTGCTTTACTTGTCTTGGTTTTTACAAGGTCTGTCTTTGTGCCCTTCAAATTATTTATTTTTCTTCATTTTTGAGACAATTTTATTTATTTGTTTTAGAGAGACAGAGCTCACATGTGTGGGAAGACTGGGGCGGGGGCGTAGGAAGGAACAGAGGGAGAGGGAGAAGCAGATTCCCAGCTGAGTGTAGAGTCCCATGGCGGGGGGGGCTTGATCCCATGACCCTGAGATTTTGCTTAACCAACTGAGGCACCCAGGCAACCCAGTGCCCTTCAAATTATTTCTAAGAGAGAAGGAGGCATTAGTTTATTACTGTAGTCAGTGTCCTACCTGATAGGAGGTAAATATTTTCAGCAGACTTATAACTGCATTGCTACGAGAGCTATAAGTGTGTTCCTTAGCAATCCCTTGTATTTTTGTTAGTCTCATGAATGAGAATTATTATTTGCTAATAAGTAAGAAATAACTGGAAATTCATTTTGGGGAAGAAACAGATTTAGAGAATTTGAATAAACTTGCATCAAACTTTCAGAGTTGAGACAGAATATGGGGATGGTTTCACTCCAATGTTTTGTGATTTATTTTTTCCCCTCTCTGCCATATACTTAACTGTCTTGAACTTTTAAAATCATATAATTTCCTGTTTTTTCCTTTTATTATTATTAATTTGGGCCCAGGAAATTTAAAGAAAAATATATAATTTAGGCTTCTAAAGTGCAGTCAATGACACTCACAATTTTTCTCCCCATAGGCAATCCTGTGATCTGGAAGACAAGTGAGATCATCTTTATCTAGTCTTCACCATTTTATGCATAATTCTAATTACTTGATCTGGGATGCTACTTTCTAATTAATTAGAAATTAATTAATTAATTGATTAGAAATTAATTAATTAAAGTAATTAGAATTATGCATACAATGGTGTAATCTCTGGTTCATTTTTTTTTAAAGGTTTTTTTTTTTAATATTTTATTTATTTATTTGACAGACAGAGATCACAAGTAGGCAGAGAGGCAGGCAGAGAGAGAGGAGGAAGCAGGCTCCGTGCCAAGCAGAGAGCCCGATGTGGGGCTCGATCCTTGACAAAAATTCATCCTCAATAATTACTTGGTTCTGTCTTTAGGTGGTATAATTGTGTTAAAAGTTATATTTTTATCAGATTAAAGGTTACTTTTTTAAAAAATGAAACATGATCACTGAATAAAGAGGAGTTTAGACTGTAAATAGAGGAGGAGGGTTTCTTTTTAATAGAATCATACTTTTTTAGGAAATTTAACATGCCACTGCTTTATGAATGAGTTTATGAATGGACTGGAATAAGATTAGTCAATGGGCCAGGACAGAGGTGATATAATTTTGATTATAAACAGTTGAAATGGGAATGAACTTGAATGGGATATTTTGGGGAAAAAAGAATAATGGACTAGATAATTGAACCTGGGCCAAGGTGGGGAAAGGAGTCCAGAATAATCCTAAGAAGGCTCAAAAAATAATAGTAAATATGAGGTCAATGAACAATGACTACAGTGGAGAAACCAAGGCTGTGAGTCCTAAAATTTGGGAGGAATATGTCTTTTAAAGAAAGTACCACAAGATATCATAATTCAGAGGAATTGTTTT
>ML107933.1:74526-100595 GCA_003697995.1 Taxidea taxus jeffersonii | reverse complement strand
GACTTATCCACAGAGACCTGGCAGGCCAGAAAGAACTGGCATGATATATTCAGAGCACTAAACGAGAAAAATATGCAGCCAAAATACTTTATCCAGCTAGATTATCATTGAAAATAGAAGGAGAGATAAAAAGCTTCCAGGACAAACAAAAACTGAAAGAATTTGTAAACACCAAACCAGCTCTACAGGAAATATTGAAAGGGGTCCTCTAAGTAAAGAGAGACCCTAAAAGTATTATAAGAAAGGAACACAGACAATATACAGTAACAATCACCTTACAGGCAATACAATGGCACTAAATTCATATCTCTCAATAGTTACCCTGAATGTAAATGGGCTAAATGCCCCAATCAAAAGACACAGGGTTTCAGAATGGATAAAAAAACAAAGCCCATCCATATGCTGCCTACAAGAAACTCATTTAGACCCGAAGACACCTCCAGATTGAAAGTGAGGGGGTGGAAAACAATTTACCATGCTAATGGACATCAGAAGAAAGCTGGGGTGGCAATCCTTATATCAGATCAATTCGATTTTAAGCCAAAGACTATAATAAGAGATGAGGAAGGACACTTCATCATACTCAAAGGGTCTGTCCAACAAGAAGATCTAACAATTTTAAATATCTATGCCCCTAACGTGGGGGCAGCCAACTATATAAACCAATTAATAACAAAATCAAAAAAACACATTGACAATAATACAATAATAGTAGGGGACTTTAACACTCCCCTCACTGAAATGGACAGATCATCCAAGCAAAAGATCAACAACGAAATAAAGGCCTTAAATGACACAATGGAGCAGATGGACATCACAGATACATTCAGAACATTCCATCCTAAAACAACAGAATACACATTCTCCTCTAGTGCCCATGGAACATTCTCCAGAATAGATCATATCCTGGCTCATAAATCAGATCTCAACCGGTATCAAAAGATTGGGATCATTCCCTGCATATTTTCAGACCACAATGCTCTGAAGCTAGAACTCAATCACAAGAGGAAATTTGGAAAGAGCACAAATACATGGAGACTCAACAGCATCCTTCTAAAGAATGAATGGGTCAACCAGGAAATTAAAGAAGAATTGAAAAAAACCATGGAAACAAATGATAATGAAAACACAACGGTCCAAAATCTGTGGGACACAGCAAAGGCAGTCCTGAGAGGAAAATATATAGGGATACAAGCC
This sequence comes from Taxidea taxus jeffersonii, assembly GCA_003697995.1. Lineage (NCBI taxonomy): Eukaryota > Metazoa > Chordata > Mammalia > Carnivora > Mustelidae > Taxidea > Taxidea taxus. The sequence continues at coordinate 99,398 of ML107933.1, read as the reverse complement.
TATCTCAAGAAACAGGAAAGGTCTCAAATACACAACCTAACCCTACACCTTAAGGAACTTGAGAGAGAACAACAAAGAAAGCCTAAACCCAGCAGGAGAAGAGAAATAATAAAGATCAAAGCAGAAATCAATGAAATAGAAACCAAAAAAACAATAGAACAAATCAATGAAACTAGGAGCTGGTTCTTTGAAAGAATTAATAAGATTGATAAACCCCTGGCCAGACTTATCCAAAAGAAAAGAGAAAGGACCCAAATAAATAAAATCATGAATGAAAGAGGAGAGATCACAACCAACACCAAAGAAATACAAACAATCATAAGAACATATTATGAACAACTCTATGCCAACAAATTCGACAATCTGGAAGAAATGGATGCTTTCCTAGAGACATATAAACTGCCAAAACTGAAGCAGGAAGAAATAGAAAACCTGAATAGGCCCATAACCAGTAAGGAGATTGAAACATTCATCAAAAATCTCCCAACAAACAAAAGCCCAGGGCCAGATGGCTTCCCAGGGGAATTCTACCAAACATTTAAAGAAGAATTAATTCCTATTCTCCTGAAACTGTTCCAAAAAATAGAAATGGAAGGAAAACTTCCAAACTCATTTTATGAGGCCAGCATCACCTTGATCCCCAAACCAGACAAGGATCCCATCAAAAAAGAGAATTACAGACCAATATCCTTGATGAACACAGATGCGAAAATTCTCACCAAAATACTAGCCAATAGGATCCAACAGTACATTAAAAGGATTATTCACCACGACCAAGTGGGATTTATTCCAGGGCAGCAGGGTTGGTTCAACATCCGCAAATCAATCAATGTGATACAGTACATTAACAAAAGAAAGAACAAGAACCATATGATACTCTCAATAGATGCTGAAAAAGCATTTGACAAAGTGCAACATCCCTTCCTAATCAAAACTCTTCAAAGTGTAGGGATAGAAGGCACATACCTCAATAGTATCAAAGCCATCTATGAAAAACCCACGGCAAGTATCATTCTCAATGGAGAAAATCTGAGAGCTTTTCCGTTAAGGTCAGGAACACGACAGGGATGTCCGCTATCACCACTGCTATTCAACATAGTACTACAAGTCCTAGCCTCAGCAATCAGACAACAAAAAGAAATTAAAGGCATCCAAATAAGCAAAGAAGAAGTCAAACTGTCATTCTTTGCAGATGATATGATACTATATGTGGAAAACCCAAAGGGCTCCACTCCAATACTGCTAGAGCTTGTACAGGAATTCAGTAAAGTGTCAGGATATAAAATCAATGCACAGAAATCAGTTGCATTTCTTTACACCAACAACAAGACAGAAGAAAGAGAAATTAAGGAGTCAATCCCATTTACAATTACACCCAAAACCATAAGATACCTAGGAATAAACCTAACCAAAGAGATAAAGAATATGTACTCAGAAAACTATAAAGAACTGATGAAAGAAATTGAGGAAGACACAAAGAAATGGAAAAATGTTCCATACTCCTGGATTGGAAGAATAAATATTGTGAAAATGTCTATGCTACCTAAAGCTATCTACACATTTAATGCAATGCCTATCAAAATCCCATCCAATTTTTTCAAAGAAATGGAACAAATAATCCTAAAATTTATATGGAACCAGAAAAGACCTCGAATAGCCAAAGGAATATTGAAAAAGAAAACCAAAGTTGGTGGCATCACAATTCCAGACTTCAAGCTCTACTACAAAGCTGTCATCATTAAGACAGTATGGTATTGGCACAAAAACAGACACATAGATCAATGGAACAGAATAGAGAGCCCAGAAACAGACCCTCAACTCTATGGTCAACTAATCTTCGGCAAAGCAGGAAAGAATATCCAATGGAAAAAAGACAGCCTCTTCAACAAATGGTGTTGGGAAAACTGGACAGCCACATGCAGAAAAATGAAATTGGACCATTTCCTTACACCACACCCGAAAATAGACTCAAAATGGATGAAGGACCTCATCGTGAGAAAGGAATCCATCAAAATCCTTGAGGAGAACACAGGCAGCAACCTCTTCAACCTCAGCCGCAGCAACTTCTTCTTAGGAAGAACGCCAAAGGCAAGGGAAGCAAGGGAAAAAATGGACTATTGGGACTTCATCAAGATCAAAAGCTTTTGCACAGCAAAGGAAACAGTCAACAAAACCATAAGACAACTGACAGAATGGGAGAAGATATTTGCAAACAACATATCAGATAAAGGGCTAGTATCCAAAATCTATAAAGAGCTTAGCAAACTCAACACCCAAAGAACAAATAATCCAATCAAGAAATGGGCAGAGGACATGAACAGACATTTCTGCAAAGAAGACATCCAGATGGCCAACAGACACATGAAAAAGTGCTCCACATCACTGGGCATCAGGGAAATACAAATCAAAACCACAATGAGATACCACCTCACACCAGTCAGAATGGCTAAAATGAACAAGTCAGGAAATGACAGATGCTGGCGAGGATGTGGAGAAAGGGGAACCCTCCTACACTGTTGGTGGGAATGCAAGCTGGTGCAACCGCTCTGGAAAACAGCATGGAGGTTCCTCAAAAAGTTGAAAATAGAGCTACCTTATGACCCAGCAATTGCACTACTGGGTATTTACCCTAAAGATACAAGCGTAGTGATCCGAAGGGGCACATGTACCCGAATGTTTATAGCAGCAATGTCCACAATAGCCAAGTTATGGAAGAACCTAGATGTCCATCAACAGATGAATGGATAAAGAAGAGGTGGTATATATATACAATGGAATACTATGCAGCCATCAAAAGAAATGAAATCTTACCATTTGCGACGACATGGATGGAACTAGAGTGTATTATGCTTAGCGAAATAAGTCAACTGGAGAAAGACAACTATCATATGATCTCCCTGATATGAGGAAGTGGAGATGCAATGAGTGTAGGGGTTAAGGTGGTAGGAAAAGAAAAAATGAAACAAGATGGGATTGGGAGGGAGACAAACCAAAAGAGACTCTTAATGTCATAAAACAAACTGAGGGGGGTGGGGGGGGGAGAGGGTTTGGGAGAGGGTGGGGGGGTTACATTATGTTTAAATAAAGCTTAAATAATAAAAAATAAATAAAAAAAATATTCTTCTGTTTACCTAATAGTGATCATCACCTTTCCCTCAAAGAGTATCTATCCATAAGTTGCTAATTGGGTTATAATCTATATTTCTTGTTATTTAAATCATTACAGGATGTCATACAGTTATATTTAAGTAAAGTTTGCCATTCAGTAATGTACGAACAATCATATATAGAGAAGGGTTTTTATTTCCCTGCATCTTAAGAAAATATCTTAATCTTGGTACAGGTGGAAGGTAAAAATGATATGTTAATATTTGAAAGAAAACTCTAGGGGCACCTGGGTGGCTCAGTGGGTTAAAGCCTCTGCCTTCAGCTCAGGTCATGATCTCAGGGTCCTGGGATCAAGCCCTGCATCGGGTTCCCTGCTCAGCAGGAAGCCTGCTTCCTCCTCTCTCCCTCTCTGCCTGCCTCTCTGCCTACTTGTGATCTCTGTCTGTCAAATAAATAAACAAAATCTTTAAAAAAAATGAAAGAAAACTCTATGGAGACTAAATAATATCTAATATGTGGATATATGATTAGCATATATTGATACAAAATATATTTATAATAATTTAGGAATGCTATAGAGGAATGCTATAGAGCTTATGGTGAGAAAATTATCAGTAATTATATTGAGCCAGTGTTTAATGTGTTAGACACCATGCCAGAATCTCAAAGTATCTTAATTGATTCTCACCACCATCCTATGAGTTAGGTATAGCATCAGTTTTAAAGATGAGGGACCAGTTTGGCAAGTTTATCTGATTTAAACTACAACTACAATAAATAGAAGAGTTCTAGGATAAAAGGCAGTTCAGTCTAATTCCATCGGACATGCTCTTTCCACTGAGTTATATAGCCTTCTGTTGATAGAAGAATCTTGCTTTACTTAACTCTAAAGGAAGGAGGCTGTGTTTCTCCTGTTGTATTCCCAGAACTTTGCATAGTTTCAGATATAGGTTTGATGTCTTTGCTTGTGGTTTGCTTTTGTGTTTGCTGTTGTTGAATGAATGAGTGTGCTATTTAATCTCTTGCATCTGGCATAGGGTCTTGTATGTCTTAAATGACTTAAATAGCAATGCCCTGAAATTTTAATTATCATGGAAGTAAGTTCTTAATTCAGAACACCAATTGTTAAGATGAGATAGAAGCCATTTGACATTACTCAAGGAGAAGCCTCCTGGTGAATTCCTGGTCCAAACTCCTTGCATTGTACACATGTCCCTCCACTATGTGTATCAGGTAGAAGCACATTATACACATGGACGTTATACACATGTTCCTCTACTGTCTGTATCAGGTGGAAGCACAGTGGTGAGGAGCATGCTGCCTTCTGATGCAGAACTTAAGGGCTTCCTTCTATTTGGAATATGTCTGTGACTTTTATCTGAATAATAATCATAAATTCTTCTCTGGACTTCTAAAAAAACTTCATATTCTTCTACTGTGAATGTTAATGCAATAATTGTGCTTATATTTATGCTTTTGAATTTGTCATATATTTCATAATTATGTACCAATAAAGGCTCATACTGAAATACTTTCCTCTCAATAGCTGGCTTGGTATATTTTATATTTTCGATAATGCGATGTTTAGTAAAAATGTGCCAAAGGACCTAAATTAATTTGAGCAGAATTGATCTGTAGGTGAGTGATTTAGAAGCACAGCAAATATTCCCGCCATCCCTCGTTTTCAGTTTTGGAAGAGAAGATTATCTCTTAGGGCAAAGATTTACAATAAAAATTAATTTTGAATCATATGCCATAAAATGGAGATTATTTTTCAGTATGCCATTTTTGTGGAACAGTCATCAACTTCTAAATCATCATAAAATGGATTTGAGGGCTAATGAGAATATATGATTTTTAAAAATTTTCCTTGTTATGGAAAATTCACAAGATGTGGCATATTTATTTAAATGTTTCCAACTTTAATATTTAACTTCAGCTTTTATTGACTTCTATTTTATAGAAAGTACTGAGGGTTGTAAAGATTTGCACAGACAAAAAATAAAGTTTGTGTGTCCCAAAATCCCTGTCTGTGTTCACAAGCACATACAAATGCACTACAAGGATATCCAGGCAGGGTCATAATAGTTGTGCTATAGGAAAACTAAATTATCTGCCCTGCTTAGAAGGAAGCTTGAAATTTGTTAAAATACCATTATCCACATTAAGATTATGAAGATTTAATAAAGTGTCCTCTGCTCCTTCTTCATTTTTCTCTTTGTTTCATTTGGGGTCTCTGTTTTCTCTCTGATATGTATTTTCTCTCTGACACTCATCATTTCCCCTATCATTCTCTCTTTCCTAACCTCCTTCTGCGTGACATCTGCTATATTTCTCATCGTTCTTTCGCATTTCACTCTTGCTCTGACTTGTTGACTTTGCAAGAAAATCATTGCTTCTGTAAAATTGCTAGAGTCACATAAAATGGCAGTTTTCATAGAATGCATAAAATAGAATGAAAACACATCTAAGATGAGGGGACTTGGTATGTATCAGACTCTGCTGCATTAGCTCATCTTGGCCTCACTTAGACATCAGTAGAGATTATTGCTGTCAACATTTTTCAGGTGAGGAAACTAAAGCATATGAGCGTCGGATGAGCTAGGTGCAGTCCTTGGGAAGGACTGCCAGCCACGTAGACTAAGGTGCACAACAGTGTGGCTGGCTCTGGCTGCTCTTCACTTCCTTCCCAGGCAGACAGCATCCTCAACCACAATGTTGAAACGGAGTGAAGTGTTCTGAAGCAGTCTGTGAGGTGAAGCTTGCCCACATTCCCATTCTGGAGACACTATTTACCTGTGTGGACCACAGGAAGGCAGAGATTAAACACCTTGCCTTAGGTTCTTCATCTGTAAAATAAAGTGCGAATAATAGCTACATCCTGGCTTATTGAGGACTCAAGGGTTTAACATGAGTTCAGCACATATAGAATGTCCCACAGTAAACACTTCACAGGGGAGTGCTGGGAAAGCTTTAACAGCAGGGCTCTGGGCAGGGTGGGGGTTGGGCAGGCTGGTTGGGGAGGACCTCTGGTTTGTAGCATTTGCTGGTTTCTGGGCTGCATATATATAATCCTGCCATGGCCAATTTCGGGCTCTGGTGTGGCATTGCCAAATGTGGTATTTGAAAGAATTGCACAGTGACACTTGGAACACAAATTTCCACTATATAGATATATTAGATATAAGTAACCTCAAGAGCATAGATATTATTAAAATGTAGTAAAATATTTAGGATACAGTAAATTTGGATATTTTCTTAACTTTGTAGTATAATCTAATTGTTCATTTATATTATTTAATTCTTTTAATAAAATGTTTACACTTAACACTTCATGCAATTCCTAATTATCTGATGATTGGTTCTTTCAAGTCTTATATAAGTCCATTCCAACATACTACTGGATACTGTATGAGTTTCTCTTTTTAAACAAATAGATAAATAAATAAGCTCTGGTATAGATTCAGAATTCTTCTCAGTAGAACACCCCCTATGACAAGTGCATTAAAATTTTCAGGTGATATGAAAAAATGATTTTCATCCTTGGTCTAGGGAGTTATTGGTGATTTATGTAAGCAATTTAACTTTATTTAACCTTATAAGGGAAGAATAGAGTATAATAGTAACAGAAATTGGGTAAATATACATCTAGCTAATGAAAGACTTTACATATGAATGTTTCCCTTATTTTCAGGACTGTGATTTTTTTTTTTTAATTTTCTCATACTACCCCAAGAAATAACACAAGGACAGAATTTGCGGTAATTTTCTGATTGTTTTCTAAAGTCAGTGCAAATCAGGGAAGATCACCTGGTTGGCCCCCTTCTGAGTATTTTAGAAAGAGTATTTCTCAGACTTGAGATGCATTTCATATACAGTGGTGCTGAATCTTTTAAGAAGACATAAAGTTGTATTCTGACAAGTAGTTCAGTGATAGCATTTGCTCATAATGCTAGCAAGGTATTAAAAGCCACTTTCCCCTGGGAAGTGACTCGGGCATATTTCAATATGCCACACATCCCAGACCAAAAAGTTTTAGGAAAATAACAGTGCTCTGCACTATGCTCATTGCCCTGCCCTCTACTTAAAAAAATATATATATATATATTTTTTAAGTATATATATATATTTTAAGTATATATATTTTATATATTTTAAGTATATATATGTATTTTAAGTATATATATAATATATATAATATATATATATTTTTAAGCATATATATATTTTTAAGTATATATATAATATATATATATTTATATATATAGAAGAAGAGAGGGAGGAGAGGAGGAGGAAGAGGAAGAAGAAAAGAACAAGGAAAGATTTCGAATAGTTTGTTCAATTCCAGAGCTAAAAGTTTCCACTTCTTCCATTATTTTTCTGACAAACCTGAGATGTGGACAATTATGAATCATTCAGTGTGTTGAAAATACACCCAAAGCAGCCTCTTTTTAAAATGAAATACTCAGAAAATATAAACTAGCTCTATTTATGATGGAAAATGTAATGCTATTTAAACACAATTCCCTGTGTGTCATATTTTAAAAACAAGATTCCTCTATACCTTAAAATATTAAATATTTGCCAGTCCTTATTTCTCTATATGATTTCTTTGCTTAAGGAATGCATGTTTATCTTATAACCGAAGAATCTTGAATGTTCCCTGTAAGGGTTGAAGTTGAGCAAATATACAAGCTGAACTTTTAAATGATTCCAACTCTTTCTTTTAAAAATATTTAAGTTGGTCTGTGCTTACAAAATTGTGGTAAGAATTGAAAGGCCTTTTCTTTGGGTTTTCTCGCTATGTCTTAAAAGTTTTAAATGTACTCTGGAACTGCCATTAGAAATGGAATATTTCATGAGAAAAACAAAGCGCAATGAAAAGAATAAAATCCTAAAACTTCCCGAAGTCCAGTGCTGCATTTTAATATGATAAACATGCATCTCTATTACAGTACTTTTCTCCTCTCTGTAGAACCCTAAATTTGTATCTTTGAGAAACTTTGTTGAGAATAATATATGTTTGTTTAAGCATATTATACCTAATACATTTTGCTAGTCATTTACATTCAAAAGGACTTGTTCTGATGTGGGATAAATTGTAATTCAGATGATAAATTTTTGGATCTCCGTTTTTATCACACCTAAATCATGCATATTTTTGTCAATACAATCCATCACATAGTGATATATACGAATTAATGTTTCCATGTCTGTCCAATTTGATTACACAAGAAACTTATTCTCCTTACGGGAACATTTTTCAGTATGAAGTCAATAGTTTACAGTATAGCTTTGAATTTGAAAGAAGGCTTCATAGAAATTAGGAAAAAATTTTGTGTGTGTGCTTTTCTTTTTTTTCTTTATACCCTAATTCAATGATGGTGGTCAAGTTTCTTTAAAATGTACAAGGCAAGTTTGGAAAAAAATGTGAGGATTATTAAAATGAAGAGATGATTCATTTTCTCAAGGTAAACATACAAAATACATATGAAAAATAAGCAAGCATAATTTGATTATGAATTCTCTCCTTCGAGGGAGAATTGTAAAGGCTTGTTAAAAGAAATGTATATTCCTTTTATTGTTGCTGACTGGGTATTAACCATAAATTAATGGTGTGAAAGATCATTTGAGTCACTGAAGTAAATACATCCAATTTTAGAACTCTGTTTCTTTCCCAGCTCAGAGATTTGAGAAAACAGATAACAGAAGAAACACAAATGATATTTTGGAGATACCTGGGGTTTTGAGTTGTTTGAGGAAAGAGTTTTGATTTGTTTGAGGAAAGCATAAGCAACCCAGTTTTCCTGGCTTTTTCACTAACCAGTCTGAAATGCAAAAGCCCATATTACATATTCATTGATTAATCTATTGAGCCTCTGTCTTATATTAAGCACTGTTGGTGGATACTGAACAGTTTTGGTTTTATTTACAAAAAGAAGACCCTACTGTATTTTAAGGGAAAAATATTATCAGAAGATATTAAATAACTCGCAGAACTTCTAGACCAATCGAATGTTCAGACCTGGAAACTATAAAGTAAAATATATATAATAAGCAGTGAATTCTGGCAAGGAATTTAATGATGAGGTTGAGCTGAAACAACCATTCCTAAACAAGATGGTCCACAATAAACAATAAACTTTTGGTTATGGTGACTGTTCCAGTATAATAAAGAAGAATGAAGATTAATTTAAACAAAGTTTGATTAGACATAGATTACAAGTGTAAGTCTTGTGTATTTTAATATCAGACCTGTGTCTATGTACTGGATTTCTGAAGCTAGATATAGGATTCTTTCTTGAAATAGAAATAAAAATAAATAGCATTTGAACAAATCCCCAGAATTCAAAATATACTTCTCTAATAATTATGGTAGTAATAGTAGTAATGGAAGCTATTGTTTGTTGACAGTTTGCCATGTATCATTTTTTCTTGGTTGATTTGTGGGTCATAATTAGTATTAGGTAAAAGTAGAAAGCAAGAAAGGTGACTTGAGTTGAAATGCATATTACGTCCAATGGAGTCCACAACAGTTTAAGTAGTTCTTGCTTTAGTGCCAAAACAGACCAGTTTTCAAATATTGGCTCTGACATTTATTAGCTGCGAAACTAAATGAATCTTAGTTACTGTACTGAGTTTGAATTTTCACAACTAATAATGGAAATAATACCTGCCTTGTAGGGATGCTATGATTTTATAAAAACTAAGTGCTCAGGTAGTTTAACGTGATGTACATAATATCCATCATTAATATTATTCAAAAAGTAGACCAGTGATTTTAGCAAAAGAAAATATACATTACCCCAAACTAAGACATTCTCCTGTCTGAGTAATGTTGCTGCCTTTATGTTTCCCTGTTTGAGTTATGATGATGACTTTTGAGGAAATCTTTCTACCTACGAACAGGCAAAAGTTCAACATAAATAAAAGGCATGTGCTATGTAAACATGTCAAGATAGATTGGCGTGTAAAATATTTTAATAAGAACAGCATGATGGGAGAAGCTGGAGGTTCTAAATTACCTGGTGTTTTCTGAGTTAAAATGAGAATAAGTGAGGTAGAAAAATAGTTAGTGTATAGATAGATGAAGAAACCATGATATAAGGACTACTGACTTTATTATCATTATTCTGAACTCTAGCCTTGACATCTTACAAATGTCCATATTGATTATGTCCCTGGCAATCAGTACTGCCTCTTGTTCTCTTTTTTGAGATGAGTTTTTATATCTTGTCATTCTTTTCAAAGAAGAATAGAAGAATGAGAGAACAAAATACTAAAAGAGCAAGAATGAACCCAGAGATAGATACACACTAAACAAATCAGAAGAGACCCAAAACCTGGGGTGGGGTTGGGGGATAGAGAATATGATCAGGTGGGTGAATAGAACAGACTCATACACTAGATTTTGGGTATATTTTGGTATGTTAGATGAAACCGCATCCCAAAATTTTAAAGAAAGGAAAAAAATATATATGGTCAAATACAATGAAAGGATAGATTATGACTCCTACCTTGCAGAATTTAAGAATCAAAGCAGATGATCATAGGGGAATAGAGTTAAAAATGAAACAGGATGAAACCAGAGAGGGAGACAGACCATAACAGTCTCTTAATCTTCAGAAACAAACTGAGGGTTGCTGGATGGGTCGGGGGTAGAATGGGGAGACTGAGTGATGGACACTGGGGAGGGTATGTGTTGTGGTGAGTGCTATGTATTTTGTAGGACTGGTGAATCACAGACCTGTACCCCTGAAAAAATAATACATTATGTGTTAATAATAAAAATTAATGAAGTAGCTAGTTAATTAATTAAAAGATTTAAAAAGAAAAGAAATACAGACTTAGCCAAAGTCATGCAATAATGCATGGAAGAACTTTAGCTGGTGCTTCACTCTGTATAACTTCAGCATCCAAACTCCTTACCATTAAATCAGTGAGGACATCTTCAAACTGTGTGGGTCCAAGAGCCTAAGAATATGCTATAGGAAATAAAGGTGAGAACACATTTAGCAACATAGTAAATGAACACTGGAGTTGTGTATCAGCCATGTCTTAGGTTAGGGCCCCCCAAAATCAGATTGTGGGGCAAGGATATAAATCTAAAGCTTATTTGCATGGTGTTCCCAGGAAGCACCCATAGGGAAATAAAGAGAGCCAATAGAGTGTGTATTAGCAGGCAGATTACCACTGTGGACAACTAGGGCTCAGTCCAGCTGGGAAACTTGGAAAGATAGTATGAAACACACCTCAGAGTTCTATCACTTGAGGACTGAGGTATATTTACTACAAGTCTGAGGTAAAACTTGTTCTTCATTTCATAAATATTGGTTAATTTTTTATAAAAATTATGAGATATTTCTATTTTTTTTAAAGATACTGTATATTTATTTGACAGAGAGAGCGCACAAGTAGGGGAGTAGAAGGCAGAGGGAGAAGGAGAACCAGGCTATCTGCTAGCAGGGAGCCCAATGTGGGACTTGATCCCAGGACCCTGAGATCATGACCCAACCTGAAGGAAGCCACTTACCCGACTGAGTCACCTAGGCGCCCCTATGAGATATTTAAATTATACTTTGAAAATTACTGAGGTAAGTATGAGTAACATAGGGTGCTCATATACTGGACACTTAACATTGACCAAATTAATGAGTTTACCAATGCTGTAGTCAAAGGGAATTCAGAAACCAGGCTGTCCTGTGGGTCAGCCAATATTTTGTTGTGCTGAGTCTGGTGCTGAGCTTTGATTTGGCATCTGGGCTCTGGTCTGGATCTTCACTTGCCCAACTGTTGGCTCTGACTTTTGGTTTCTTCCCATCCTACACTGGATTCATGTATTCTGGGGGGGCGGGGTACTGGGCTAAATTGCAAGGTGTGAACTCACTGGATTAGGGAGGGAGTTAGTGGTAGACTCTGCATATCTTTGTTACCCTAGAGCAGAAATGTCCTCAAGCTGGGCTGCAGCCTTAAGGTGAATGCTATGGGGGCAGCTGATAGAGTGTATGCACATGTGGGTGTTTGATATCTATAGCCCTTCCTTTAATTAATCCTCCTACTCTGCTTAAACTGAGTATTTCCACATTTCCTCAGATGTCATATTCCCCAAAAAGTAATAGGCAAAAATCAAGCAATTAATCCTACAGAAAACAGGATAATTATTGTTTGGCCAGGGAAGAAAACTGTGGGGATGGGTTGATTTGAGAACAATGTACCTTCCTAAATTTCTTTTCTTTTCTTTTCTTTTCTTTTTTTTTTACCATTTATCTGAATTTGGATATACAAGTGATTGAGGGAGTTAATTTAGAACATATTTGTCTATGAGACTTTGGAGCTAAGAATACTATGGATCCTGATACTTCCTAGGTGATTTCAGTTGGAAACGTTTCTTAAGACCTGATTAATTTTTGGTATCTTAGTGTGGGGTTAACAATATCTAACTTGAAAGTCTAATTTTTTTTATTAACATATAGTGTATTATTAGCCCCCGGGGTAGAGTTCTGTGAATCATCAGACTTACACACTTCACAGCACTCACCATAGCACATACCCTCCCAATGCCCATAACCCAACCATCCTCTCCCTACTCTCCTCCCCGCAGCAACCCTCAGTTTGTTTTATGAGATTAAGAGTCTCTTATGGTTTGTCTCCCTCCCAATCCCATCTTGTTTTATTTTTTCCTTCTCTAACCCCCCAAACCCCCACATTGCCTCTCAAATTCCTCCTCTCAGGGAGATCATATGATACTTGTCTTTCTCTGATTGACTTATTTCGCTCAGCATAATGCCTTCTAGTTCTATCCACATGGTTGCAAATGGCAAGATTTCATTTCTTTTGATGGCTGCATAGTATTCCATTGTATATATATATACCACCTCTTCTTTATCCATTCATCTGTTGATGGACATCTAGGTTCTTTCCATAGTTTGGCTATTGTGGATATTGCTGCTATAAACATTTGGGTGCATGTGCCCCTTTGGATCACTACATTTGAATCTTTAGGGTAAATACCCAATAGTGCAATTGCTGGGTTATAGGTTATTCTATTTACAACTTTTTGAGGAATCTCTATACTATTTTCCAGAGGGGGCACACCAGCTCACATTCCCACCAACAGTGTAGCAGGGTTCCCCTTTCTCCTCATCCTCACCAGCATCTGTCATTTCCTGACTTGTTCATTTTAGCCATTCTGACTGGTGTGAGGTGGTATTGCATTGTGGTTTTAATTTGTATTTCCCCGATGCCGAGTGAAGTTCAGCACTTCTTCATGTGTCTGTTGGCCATCTGGATGTCTTCTTTGCAGAAATGTCTGTTCATGTCTTCTGCCCATTTCTTGACTGGATTATTTGTTCCTTGGGTGTTGAGTTTGATAAGTTCTTTATAGATTTTTGGATACTAGCTGTTTATCTGATATGTCATTTGCAAATTTCTTCTCCCATTCTGTCAGCTGTCTCTTGGTTTTGTTGACTATTTCCTTTGCTGTGTAAAAACTTTTGATCTTGATGAAGTCCTAATAGTTCCTTTTTGCCCTTGCTTCCCTTGCCTTTTGTGATGTTTCTAGGAAGAAGTTGCTGAGGCTAAGGTCAAAGAGGTTGCTGCCTGCATTCTTCTCAGGAATTTTGATGGATTCCTTTCTCACATTAAGGTCTTTCATCCATTTGGAGTCTATTTTTGTGTGTGGTGTAAGGAAATGGTGCAGATTCATTTTTCTACGTGTGGCTGTCCAAATTTCCCAGTACCATTTGTTGTAAAGACTATCTTTTTTTCCATTGTACATTCTTTCCTGCTTTGTCAGAGATTAGTTGACCATAGAGTTGAGGGTCTGTTTCTGGGCTGTCTATTCTGTTCCATTGATCTATGTGTCTGTTTTTGTGCCAGTACCATACTGTCTTGATGATGACAGCTTTGTAATAGAGCTTGAGTTCTGGAATTGTGATGCCACCACCATTGGCTTTCTTTTTCAACATTCCTCTGGCTATTCAAGGTCTTTTCTGGTTCCATATACATTTTAGGATTATTTGTTCCATTTCATTGAAAAAAATGGATGGTATTTTGATAGGGATTGCATTAAATGTGTACATTGCTTTAGGTAGCATAGACATTTTCACAATATTTGTTCTTCCAATCCATGAGCATGGAACATTTTTTCCATTTCTTTGTGTCTTCCTCAATTTCTTTCATCAGTTCTTTATAGTTTTCTGAGTACATATTCTTTATCTCTTTGGTTAGGTTTATTCCTAGGTATCTTATGGAGTCCCAATTAAATGGGGCTGAGTCCATAATTTCTCTTTCTTCTGTCTTGCTGTTGGTGTATAGAAATGCAACTGATTTCTGTGCATTGATTTTGTATCCTGACACTTAACTGAATTCCTATACAAGTTCTAGCAGATTTGAGTTTTCCACATATAGTATCATATCATCTGTGAAGAGTGATTGTTTGACTCCTTGTTTGCTGATTCAGATGCCTTTAATTTCTTTTTGTTGTCTGATTGCTGAGGCTAGGACTTCTAGTACTATGTTGATTAGCAGTGGTGATAATGGCCATCACTGCCATGTTCGTGACCTTAGCAGAAAAGCTCTCAGTTTTTCTCCATTGAGAATGATATTTGCTGTGGGTTTTTTGTAGATGGCTGATGATATTGAGGTATGTACCCTTTATCCCTACACTGTGAAGTGTTTTGATCAAGAAATGATGCTGTACTTTATCAAATGCTTTCAGCATCTATTGAGAGTATCATATGGTTCTTGTCCTTTTTTTGTTAATGTATTATATCATTGATTGACTTGCAGATGTTAAACCAATCTTGCAGCCCTGGAATAAATCCCACTTGGTCGTGGTGGATAATCTTTTTAATGTACTGTTGGATCCTATTGGCTAGTATTTTGGTGAGAATTTTCACATCTGTGTTCATCAAGGATATTGGTCTGTAATTCTCTTTTTTGTTAGGGTCTTTGTCTGGTTTTGGGATCAAGGTAATCCTGACCTCATTAAATGAGTTTGGAAGTTTTCCTTCCATTTCTATTTCTTGGAATAGTTTCAAGAGAATAGGTATTAATTCTTCTTTAAATGTTTGGTAGAATTCCCCTGGGAGGCCGTCTGGTCCTGGGCTCTTTTTTGTTGGGAGATTTTTGATGACTGCTTCAACTACTTACTGATTATGGGTCTGTTTAGGTTTTCTATTTCTTCCTGGTTCAGTTTTGGTAGTTTATATGTCTCTAGGAATGCAATAATTTCTTCCAGATTGTCAAGTATCTGACATATAGTTGCTCATAATATGTTCTTATAATTGTAATTCTTTGTTGTTGGTTGTGATCTCTCCTCTTTCCTTCATGATTTTATTTATCTGGGTCCTTAATCTTTTCTTTTTGATAAGTCTGGCGAGGGGTTTATCAATTCTTTCAAAGAACCAGCTCCTAGTTTCATTGATCTGTTTTACTGTTCTTTTGGTTTCTGTTGCATTGATTTCTGCTCTGATCTTTATGATTTCTCTTCTCCTGCTGGGTTTTATGCTTTATTTGCTGTTCTTTCTCCAGTTCCTTTAGGTGTAGGGTTAGGTTGTGTACTTGAGACCTTTCTTGTTTCTTGAGAAAGTCTTGTATCACTATATACTTTCTCTCAGGACGGCCTTTGCCGTGTCCCACAGATTTTGAATGGTTGTGTTTTCATTTTCATTTGTTTCCATGAACTTTTTCAGTTCTTCTTTAATTTCCTGGTTGACCCATTCATTCTTTAGGAGGATGCTCTTTAGCCTCCATGTATTTGAGTTCTTTCCAACTTTCCTCTTGTGATTGAGTTCTAGCTTTAGAGCATTGTGGTCTGAAAATATGCAGGGGATGATCCCAGTCTTATGGTACCAGTTGAGATCTGTCTTGTGACCCAGGCTGTGATCTATTCTGGAGGATGTTCCATGGGCACTAGAGAAGAATGTGTATTCTGTTGCTTTGGGATGGAATGTTCTGAATATACCTGTGATGTCCATCTGGTCCAGTGTGTCATTTAAAGCCTTTATTTCCTTGTTGATCTTTTGCTTAGATGATCTGTCCATTTCAGTGAGGGGGGGTGTTAAAATCCCCTACTATTATTGTATTATTGTAGATGTTTTTTTTTATTTTGTTATTAATTGGTTTATATAGTTGGCTCCTCCCATGTTAGGGGCATAGATATTTAAAATTGTTACATCTTCTTGTTGGACCATTTGAGTATGATAAAGTGCCCTTCTTCATCTCTTAACATAGTCTTTGGCTTAAAATCTAATTTATCTGATACAAGGATTGCTACCACAGCTTTCTTCTGATGTCCATTAGCATGGTGAATTGTTTTCCACCCCCTCACTTTAAATCTGGAGGTGTCTTTGGAACTAAAATGAGTTTCTTGTAGACAGCATATTGATGGGTTTTGGTTTTTTATCCATTTTGATACCCTGTGTCTTTTGGTTGGGGCATTTAGCCCATTTACATTCAGGGTAACTATTGAGAGATATGTATTTAGTGCCATTGTATTGCCTGTAAGGTGACTGTTATTGTATATTGTCTCTATTCCTTTTTGGTCATCTACTTTTTTGGCTCTCTCTTTGCTTAGAGGACCCCTTTCAATATTTCCTATAGGACTGGTTTGGTGTTTGCAAATTCTTTTAGACTTTGTTTGTCCTGGAAGCTTTTTATCTCTCCTTCTATTTTCAATGACAGCCTAGCTGGATATAGTATTCTTGGCTGCATATTTTTCTCATTTAGTGCTCTGAATATATCATGCCAGTTCTTTCTGGCCTGCCAGGTCTCTGTGGATAAGTGTGCTCCCAATCTAATATTTCTACCACTGTATGTTACAGACCTCTTGTTCCCAGCTGCTTTCAGGATTTTCTCTTTGTCACTAAGACTTGTAAGTTTTTCTATTAGATGACGGGTTGTGGACCTATTTTTATTGATTTTGAGGGGGTTTCTCTGTGATTCTGGATTTTGATGCTTGTTCCCTTTGCCATGTTAGGGAAATTCTCTACAATAATTCTCTCCAATATACCTTCTGCCTCTCTCTCTTTCTTCTTCTTCTGGAATCCTAGTTATTTCAATATTGTTTCATCTTACAGTATCACTTATCTCTTGAATTCTCCCCTCGTGTTCCAGTAGTTGTCTAATTTTTGTCATCCTTTTTCCAACTACCATCAAAGATCCTGTTAATTATAATCTGTTGCCTGAATTAAGCAGTAGGTGTTTAACTGATCACTCTGCCTCTTCCCTAATGCAAAATTTACCTGCCAAAGTGATTTCTTTTTAAAATAAAAGTAAAATAATATTTCACTTGGCTTCCCACCTCACTCAAAAGAATCTAAACTCCTTACTGTGATTACATGGCCCTACCTCTTTTGGTGAAGGGCTGACACTCTGACCTCATCTCCATCAAACTACTTGCTTTGTTGCCCTTAATTCCCTTTTCCCCCTAGGCTTATTGAGATATAATGGACATAAAATATTGGGCACATTTAAGGTATACTACATGATGATTTGACTCATGTATATGCTGCCAGTGATTATCACAGTTAAGCTTAGTTAAAATCTCCATCACCTCAAATAATTACCCTTTTTTTGTGTGTGTGCTTTAAGATCCATTCTTTTAACAACTTTCAAATATATAACATAAACAGTATTGTTAACTATAATAATCATGCTGTATAGTAGATCCCCAGAAATTAATCAACTTGTAACTGGAAGCTTGACCAACATCTCCATATTTCCCCCACCTCCCAAACCCTGGCAGCTACCATTCTATTTTCTGTTTCTGTGAGTTCTGCCCTTTTAAAATGATATAAGGCAGTAATTTTTTTCTCTGACTTACTTCACTTACCACAGTGTCCTTAAAGTTCATCCATATTGTCACAAAGGGCATGGTTTCCTTTTATGACTGAATAATATTCCGCTGTATATCTGTGTACCACATCAAGAAAAATAATCACTCTTTTAGTTGTACAGGTAGATGTATTACCTCTGGAATCACAGTTGTGCTGTGTAATGAAACTCTCACTGTGTCTGCAATAAAGTTCACAGTTGACAGGCTTATTATCAGGGGCTTAGGCTGGTGTGGATCCTGCCTGGTTTCTGGGTGGTTGGGACTGTACAGTACCTGGCTCAGTAAGGTAGCACCAGGACAAGGGTCTACTTTAGGGCCTCTGGTTGGGTCATCAGACAGCAGGACTGTTGTGTAGATAGGTGTGGCTCCTGTCACATTGCTGGGAGGGCTTCATAATGGTCATTTTGTGGGTCCCTTTGTGCACAGGACTAGCCCTGGAACACAGCGGTAAGGCCCTGGGACCCAGTCCCTGGGCTATTTCCATAACGAAGGCAGAGGTCTGTAGACCTGGCTCTAGAAGCCTAGATGGGCATGCTTCCCACCAGATTCCTGGGCAAGTGGACTGCTCAGAGACTGCTGAGCTGGGGGTGGGTGCATGTGTATCTGTACACACATGCATGCACAACCCTGGAGCCAAGTACATACAAGGCTCTTTCAAGATATTCAGTGGTGCAGACACGAGTGTGTCCTGCCATGTCCTTATGTTGTCAGAACTGTTCAGTGACTATGGCAGGGGCAGGCTACAGTGCAATTGCAAAGTCCTCTGAGAGCCTACACTTGGACTGAGTTTGGCAGGCTACCCTCCAGGGCCTGTGGGACTGTGGTGGAGAGAGGCTGGAGCCCTTCCTGGGCTTCTGGGTTCAGAACTGGGACCAAAGTCTGGGTGTCTATTACCAAAGGCATGGGTAGGCCTTGCTCCTCCCTGATACCTTGGTGTCTGATGCCTGTGACAGGACTAAACCCGGATGGGGCTAGGCTACCCCTCAGGGGTAAGGAACTATTTTCTAGGTCTATATCTGGGGCTTGGGCTGTCTTAGCAACCGGGGTTTGAACTTGATTTCTCACAGTAGCTCTCCTAGGTCTTAGACAGTACCAGGATTTCAGCATCTCCTACCTGGATCCTAAAGTGGACTTTTATGCATGGTTAAATGCCAAATTATTGTTGAGGGAAAAAAAAGGAACAGGTAATTTCCCCTTGGGTGACCTTGCTGATACATCTTTTCTCATGTTAATGTCCTGATTGTTCTTTTGTATTTTTTTTCTTCTGATTGTTCTTGTAATAGGCCAGACACACTCCCATCTAGGCCTTTACTGTTTTCCCACTTCCTCTTTCTTCTAAAACACTTCTCATCACCTGCCTGTTAGTAGCATGCCCTCACTTCATTTAGATTTCTACCCAGATGTCACCGTATCAGAGAACTTCAGGACTAATCCATTGGAATCAGTATCCCAACACTTTCCATGCCCTTACTCTGTTTTGTTTTGCTTCATTTAATTTACTTGTTTTATATTAATTTGTTGAATTGTTTTTTTCTACACAGATACTTAAAATCTATAAGAATGGGGAATTTGTGTCTTTCTGCTATATACAGCTCATTGAATGATTGGGGTTTGGGGTGTGAAAATTAAACAGAGAAATCATGTTAAAGTATTACCATGGTGGCCGTGGCTCAATTTAAATAATCTGTTTGTTTTGTTTGTTTGTTTGTTTAAAGCGGAGGTCAGCCCTGTAGCTCTTGGGCAAATATGGCTCCACATCTGTTTTTGTAAATAACTTGGTGTAACACAACCACAGCTATTTGTCTATGTATCGTCTACAATGCATTGCATTGTATTGCTTTTAAAAGATTGCTTTTAAAAGTTGAGTCATTGTGACAGAGAGTAAACAGCCTGCAGAGAGTAAGATACTTATTATCTGCCCTTTACAGAAGGAAAAAAAAAAAAGGCTTTTAATCCAAAAGAAATGAAATACAGGAGTGGGCTGAATGAATGAAAATAGTAAGAATGAATGAATGATTAAATCTCCTGCTTACTTGGGTAATGAGAATAGCCATCTGTATGAATTTCCATTTGACTTTTTCAGTATTGAGTTTAAGTGAGCAAACTTCCTTATTTTAACAAAACGTAAAATGTTATCCTTTGCACATTTAAAAATAGGATACTTGGACTCATTGAACTCAGGCCCAGAAATTGAGGGTCACAAAGGAGGTCCGGTGCCGATCGGCAGTAGAGTCCAGAGTCTCTTGTCTTTCTCCAGTGTGTGTTTGGGTATCACAAAAAAATAAGCCATTTCGGCATTTTTCTTAAAAGTTGATTAAAGCCTGCAGTGCTATTATTGTCAAATGTTGTTGCCAGTTCTCTTCTCAATTAGTAAAATGGATATTTTAAAGAGAAGCTTAATTTTTAAATGCTTTCTTTGATGAGGGATATGTGCTTTCATGGCTGAGTACAAGTAAACGAGGGTTATATTTTGTATCTTCTTGAGATACTGTGCACACTGGAAAGAATTATCACTCCTCTCTTTGGACAAAATGATGTTTGAGCAATTTTTGTTTATTTCTTGGCATAAGAATGCAGATTTTTCCCCCCATCTAACCAAGTGGAGGAAAAGTTAGTGTTGCTATATAAAAGAGGTAAGTTTTTTTTGTTCTGTTTTTGTTTTTTTTTTTTTAAAAGGAGCATTGTAAGAGGACTCAGAAACCTGGATTCCATTTTGGGAACTCTGGTAAATTTGAAGAACTGTCAAATATATACAAGTATATGTATTTAATAATTACCATATTTGTTTTTATTTTCAAACTAGCTTCCACTATAATTCTTGGTTCATAGTTGATTTTCACAAGTACTTGTAGAAAGAATGAAAAAAAGAATAAATAGAAAATGTAGAGTTTATGGTTAACAAAGAAAAATAAAGGACATTATACATACAAAGTAGAAACCTGTTTTACAACAGAGCCCTTTGTGATAATAAAAGCTGGGATTTGGAGAATTAAGAGAATGTTAATAAGCCTTATAAGCCAGGCCCAATATGTTTCATTGTGTTTTGTCATATTTTGTTTTCAAGTTTAAAGGGAGTAAAGTGGAGCTAGGGCAAAGTACCTTTGCTTATTTGGAAAAGGGTCAGGATACAACTTTGGGGACATATGAGCATTTCTCCACTATTTAAACTATTGTAAAGAGAGTAACTATAACACCAAACAGTCAATATAAAAATTACCCAAGTTAATGTACATTTAGAAATCACCATTATATCCTCTAAAGTGGTTAATGGATCCAGAGTAATACCACTGAGTGGAAGAAAACAGGGTTATGTTGGTCAAGACTTTTCTCATTGCTAATGAAAGGAACACAATTCTAATTCGATTGCATTGAAAGAAATTGGGGGTGGATAGGAGTTAACTGGCTTTTTGAACCAAAAAATACAGGTTTATCCTCATCTTCACAACTAGGTGAACCTCAGGGTTCAAATAATTTGTTCAGGAAACTGTCCCTTCCATTGCTTAGACCTACTTTACTCTGGGTTGACTCTATGCTCAGGCAGTTTTCTCTGTGTTGGAGTACCAGATGGATAACCTCAGAGTTCATTTAATGAAGGAAAACATGTGAAACTCTCTTGCCCAGTCTTCATCCCATATGTGAGTGTATGGTCTAGGCAGGGGTAGAGAAGACACATCTATCTATTTCCTTTGGAAATTAAAAGACAAGGTTTGGTAAACTAACCTTCTTAATCAATGTAATGATTCCTCTCGATATTAATTAATGTAAAATTTCCTCCAGATATGTAGAATAAATTTTGATGTAAATGGTCAGGACTTGCAATTTCTGGTCCAGCATGTGAGCCTTAGAAGTTACCACTGTGTTCTAACAACAGGCTAGGAAAACTGGGCAAACTGAAAAATTACCAACTATTCTTAGATCGATAAGAGAAGTGAGGTCAGAGAATACCCTGCAGAGTTAGGGTTTCTATAACTAACTATTACAGACTGTTGGTGTATAAACAACAGAAACTCATTTCTCACAGTTGTGAAGGCTGGAGCTCAAGATCAGAGTGCCAGCAAGGTTGTGTTCAGATAAGAGGCCTCTACCAGGTTTGTGCATGACTATCTTCTTGGTATATCCTTCTTCATATGGCAGAGAGTGGAGAGAGGGGCAACAAGCTCTCTCATGACACTTGTAAGGGCTCTGATCCCATTCCTGAAGGCTCCACGCTAATTACTTCCCAAAGGCTCCTCACAGTACCATCACACTGGCAGACATGAACATTCAGTCCATAGCACAGGGAAAATCTCTACCTCCAAAATTAAGGAGGCAGGAGGCACATTCAGAGAATGGCAACTTACACAGTGGAAATCCATAAACGGAAACCTCCAGGGGAACCACTGGCAGAGTAGGAAAACCTGACATGTCACTAACAAATTGCTAGGGACTTTGTGTACAAATTTGAGAGATAAAAACTCCACGGGGACCTAGTCATTGGAGGGCCACCACACTTTTGTGAGTTTTACCTACTGGAGCTCTCTTAGGTTCTCATAGTGAATAATAAGAGAAAAATCCCCTTGTGTCTCAGGCAGAGAGAGAGGAAAAGGAACAATTCTGAAATATCCCAGTTAATTCTGTTCTTGTTATTAACAAGGTCCTTCTCAGGGGAAACTATTTAATCAGAGACTAATCTCCTGAAACTTTATCAGAGCCTGACTGACCTAAGGGGAAAAAAAAATACCCAGCTCTTGCCCCATCCACCCTTCCATGAAGGAGAAAGGAAATACTGACCTCTAGCCTAGTTCATCTTGTGTGCCTGCCAAGAAAAAAAAACAAAACGAAAAACAAAGAAAAAACTACAAGGCATCGTAAAGGAAAAAGATGTAGTTTGAGTGAAGAGAGGAGGCTTTAAAACCAGACTCAGAAATGACATGAATGTTAGAATTATCCGACAAGGAACTCAAAATTGCTCTGATTAATACTTTATGGGCTCTAATAGATAAAGTATATATAATGCAATAACATGGGAAATGCAAACAGAGAGACAGAAATTCTCAGAAATAACTTGAAAAGAAATTCTAGAGATTAAAGAACACTAATAGAGATGAAGAGTGTCATTGATGGGTTTATAAATAGATTAGGATGAGGAAAGAATCTCTGAGCTTGAAGATATTGAAATAGAACCCTCCCAAACTGGAAGCAAAGAGGAAAAACAAAGGCAAAACAAATAAAAAAAACAGTATAGAATATCCAAGAATAGAGGGAAAATTACAAAGGGTATAAAGTACACATCATGGGAATGCTAGAAGGAGAAGAAAGAAAGAAACAGAAGAAATACTTAAAACAATAATGACTAAGATTTTCCCCCAAATTAATGGTAGATGTCAAAGCACTTAGAAGCAACCAAAATCTTTCAGGGAAAGGGATAAATAAATTGTGTACAGGCAGATAATCAAATACTATTTATGTACCAAAAAGAAATGAGCTATCAAGCCATGAAAAGACAGGGAGGAACTTTAAATGCATATTACTAAGTGACAGAAGCCAATCTGAAAAGATTACATTGTGTATGATTCCAGCTGTATGACAATCTGGAAAAGGCAGAATTGTGGGGATGGCAAAAAGATCAGTAGTTGCCAGTGGTAGGTTAGGAGGGAGGGAGGAATGGGTAGGCAAAGCACAGAGGATTTTTAAGGCAGTGAAACTACACTCTGTTATTATTAATGGCTGATGCATGTGATTATACATTTGCCCAAGCCCATACAAGGTGTAACAGCAAGAGTGTATGCTGACGTAAGCTATGGAGTTTCAATGATGATGTGCCAACATAGCTTCAATTGTAATATGTGACAGTAGGTGTTAGTAATGGGGAGGTTACATGCATGTGTCCGGGTAGGTAGTGTGTGGGAAAACTTCTATCTTCACAGATTTGCTGTGAACCCAAAACTGTCCTAAAAAATAAAGTCCATTAAAATTTTCGTGAAAAGTGTGAATTCTAATGGCTTATTTAATGAAATAAACTCACTCCATGGCTCTCATCTGGTTCGAGTGATGAACCTAGTTCTAGACTACTCACTATATTTAGTAAGAGGAGGCCCTCTAATCTGCCTGATTTGGGGTAAGGAGGCTGTTTCAGAGCTGACAGCCCAAAATATATAGGAACTAAGGTGCACAAAAGGTAGAGATGTAAGGCAGATATAAAACAACAACAAGAAATCCAGTCCTGTGTTAAGGAAGTAACCTAACATTTATCTATATTGATGAGAAAGTAGGGGACAGGAGAGCCTATAAAGGTGATTATTACTCTTTTTTTTTAAAGATTTTATTTATTTATTTGACAGAGAGATCACAAGTAGGCATAGAGGGAGGCAGAGAGAAGGGGAAGTAGGCTCTCTGCTCAGCAGAGAGCCTGATGTGGGGCTCGATCCCAGGACCCTGAGATCATGACTTGAGCCGAAGGCAGTGGCTTAATCCACTGAGCCACCCAGGTGCCCCTATTACTCTTTTTAATTCAGAGAGTAGTCCCCTAACTGTACAGAATCTCCAGAATGCAAAGTAGATATATTGACTATCACAATGTACATTTAAATTGCTTTATTTGGTTTGATTTCCATTTTGAGCAAGCATGGAATAGGTTTTACAAAGGAAAGGTATATATAGATTTTAGAGATTATCTTTCCCAAATGTTTAATGTTAACATTAAGTGGACTGAGGACACCCAGAGAGTTAAAATGTCCTTTCTAAATAACCAACAATCTGCTCAAGACCTGCATTCTGTTCTCAGGTCTGGGTGTGTGTGTGTGTGTGTGTGTGTGTGTGTGTGTGTGTAGCCTCTCATTTTGATTTTGTTTTCTTCTTATAGTCTTAATATATATAGGTCCTCTCTCTCTCTCTCTCTTTCTCTCTCTCTCTCTCTCTCTCTCTATATATATATATATATGTATAT
>ML107933.1:38200-74426 GCA_003697995.1 Taxidea taxus jeffersonii | reverse complement strand
TATATATATATATATATGTAGGTCCTCTACATTGTAACTGCAGAATTGTAAAGGCATTATTATGCAGTGAGAAAATGTAAATAGAAGGGAGGAAACTAATATTTATTCCACACTTGTGATAATCTGAACTATGTGCTAAGAACTTTAATGATTCACTTGACCAAAATATATTAAGTATCTCTTACATACTGACTCTGAGGACAGAGAGTGAAAGAAAGAGGCAAACTCCTTCCTGTCACAGAGTTTATAATCTGAAGATTTTGGTGGTCACTCTGAAAAATAATGAGTGGACAGTAAACAAGGAAAAGCATGATGGGGCAGGAATCACTAATTTATGTTGTGAATTAGAAGATGGGTCTGAAGAGGTGAGCACAAATGAAAATTGTAGTGAGTGGCCAGACTTATGTGAATCTCCGGAAGGAAGGTTGTGAGCAGGGGGAAACAGCAGTACAAATGCGTTACAGATGAATATGGTGGTGGATGAGACTTACAAAGAAGACTGCTTGAACCACTGTGAACGCTAGAAGATTTGAAAAATGGAGAGAATTTTTTTTTAAAGATTTATTTATTAGAGAGCACGTACACACATGAGTCCGGGGAGGGGGCAGAAGGAGAGGAGGGTATCTCAGGCAGACTCCACTGAGCACAGAGCCCTCTGGGGGGCTTCCATCTCAGGACCCTGAGATCATGATGTGAATTGAAATCAGGAGCCTTATGCTTAATCCACTTAGCCACCCAGGTACCTGGAGAATTTTTTTTTTTTTTAATATCACAAGAACCCTCTGTTTCAGATATTATTGTACCCATTTTGTGGATGGGAAAAATTAAAGCTCAGAAGTGCCTACAATAACAACTCAGTGCCTAAAATAGCATTCAAAATTGATTCCTAAAAATCGATTGATTCAAAAATGATTATAATGTCCTTTTTCGTTAGACTGGAGTGCCTCTTACTATAGCCATTAGTTCAAGTTTTTTTAGAAAAAAATTTTTAAATTTATTTACTGACAGAAGGAGCACAAGTAGGCAGAGTGGCAGGCAGAGGGAGAAGGAGAAGCAGGCTCTGTGCTAAGCATGGAGCACAACTCGGGGCTTGATCCCAGGACTCTGGGATCATGACCTGAGCCAAAGGCAGATGCTTAACTGACTGAGCCACCTGCTCCTAACTCAATTCTTTCTCACAAAACTAGAGCCATATGATATGGTTGGGAAAAAAAAAAAAAGGACATTTCCATGAGAGATAAAAGATTCTTCATTTTATTATAATGTTCTTTAACTCTTTTCAAAGCTGGATATCAAAGTTCTTTTATCTTTTTATTTTATTGTTTTTGAAAACCAAGATCTCTTAAAACATTTCTTGTACTAAACTGATCAATCTGAATAAACTCAAAATGCATGAAAATGGTATCTTAAATTTAAGGATCAAGAGTTAAAAATAATGACTGAGGTTTTTATCACATTGGTTAATTGTCAATCTGCTGAGCAACATTTTTCAACTGTTGCCTCTTTAGTCATTGTTCTTAAAGTAGGATTATCTATAATTAAGGAGATTGACTTGAATTAATATTTTCACACCTTTTGTTAGCATTGCCGGGGATAAGTAGCAGAAATATGGAATGATTTCTCTCTCAATGTTTTTTCCTTTCCTTCTGTTTTGAAATTGCTTTAATTTTCTGTTTACACACTGCATTAGTGGACATGGATTAATTGTGTTCTTTTTTCCTTGTCCGTCACATGGTATCCAAGATTGTTAATATTATCCTACAGCATAAAAGAAAGCACTAGACTGTAGTTCAGTTTTATAAAACACACGCATAGGCAGCACACACACACACATCCCACATGAAATAGAAAGTGGCCTATGGATCTGACAGACTATGTTATTGGTCTTGACATGTTTAGCATATCTGCAGATAACTTGCAAAATACCACAGTGTAAGGTGACCGCATCTGCAGGAAATGAGAGAAGCCAGTAAGTTGAATAATAGGAATGAGATTCAGATGTTTCATTATAACTTAGAATGATATACCCTACCCATATGAATTCTATTTGCATTTAGGTTCTTTAAGGTGGAAGCAATAAGGCCAGAGAAACAAAAGCAAATATAGAGGATGCGGGGAAACGTTGTTTCAGAGGCGAGCATGTGAAGACGAAGAGCTGGGTCTGTGGCAGTGATCTGAGGTGGCTTCCAGAGAAACTGGGCCTCAGGCTGCCATTTGTAGGTATTTTGGTTCTGATTGGCAGAGAACATATCCCACATATTGTATGCAGCTCCCTTAAATGATAATCTTGTAGAGTGAAGGATTGGCAAAGGAAGGACATGGAATAGGAAAGAAACTCAGTAATAACTTTCTCCAATTTTTTAAAATGATTTCAGAGAAAGGGCTCAGAAATCAGATTGTGTTCAACTTCCAGATCCGTCTGCTGGGGATCTAAGATTAGTGAACAGAGCAGAATATATGAGGTTCTTGGTGCTTCAGGCAATGTACATGTTTAATTTTCCTTACCTGTGAAATGAGGAGGTTACATCTTTAGAGAGTGTTTGTTGGATGAAACCAGATAAGGCATCACATATGCCTGACTACTTTGAGATGGTCAGTGAAGTTATCTCTCTCTTTTTTTTCTCTTTACAGTAATTATTGAAGAAACTCAGGGATGATGATACTCGAAAATAGAATATCACTTAGAAAGATATTAGCCCCCTCCCCCCAAATCATTTCCTCCCTTGAGATTGCCTGTGGTACCCAAGAGCAGCTGCAGCAGTCTCATGCTTTAACTGAATAGGCCTTACCCACATCATTTTCATGTACACGCTGACATCAAAAGTGCTGGGATGCATTTTGTAAATAAGAGAAATGGTAAAGTAAGTTATTTTGGAATAACACTCCAGCAAGAGTCAAGAATAATTCAGTTGGGGATTGTGAGAGGAACATGGTTAAGGAACGTGAGTTCTTAGCTTACTTTTATGTCTGTAACATGGCAATATCCAAAGTAGTTGTAGAGGTGATGGAAAGGACAGGTGGCATGAATAGGACAGAAAAAGGCCATTGGTGATATTCTCACTATTCCACTATAGTTTTCAAAAAGTGGTCTTTAGCTCATCCTGAACAGGAAGAACAGACAAACATATAAATCAGAATTGGGTCATTTTAGCAGTTCTTTAACACTTCAAATACAGTTCTCTGAGGCATATTCACATGTAGGACATAGGGGCGCCTGGGTGGCTCAGTGGGTTAAAGCCTCTGCCTTCGGCTCAGGTCGTGATTCCAGGGTCCTGGGATCGAGTCCCGCGTAGGGCTCTCTGCTCAGCAGGGAAACTGCTCCCTCCTCTCTCTCTGCCTCTCTGCCTGCTTGTGATCTCTGTCTGTCAGGTAAATAAATAAAATCTTATAAAAAAATGTCGGACATACCCATAATAGGTAGACTCTGTTTCTGATTTGTCAGCCTTACCTGAATTCAGTTATTTCCTATTTTTCCCCCCAGATGTTCTGTGATCTTGTGATCACACTCCTTTCAACCATATAAATATAATCAATTGAATGGAAAGGAGGAATGTAAGCTTTTGAGATCCCACTTCTTTGCATGGGTCCCTACTCGGTGCTTTAGATAGGAGATTTGATTCAGTAGTCACAGCAAGCAAGGAATCAGACTTAGTGTGTTACCTACTCAGGGATCCCCTAATGGGTAGAGTAAGGATTCAGATCCAGGGCTGTCTGGTTCCAAAGCCTGAGTTCTTCCCTTCATATCATGTTGTAATCTACGTCCAGTAAAATTGCAGTTTTAGACTTTGTCCCTCACTGTGTAATAGAATAATTTTCCCACAGGGAAATAATGGAAATAATGCAGTGGGATAGCAAAAAAGCCTTCACTGCAGAGGAGTATAACAACCATCCCCCTCCGGGGGTGTGTTTGCTGTGTGTGCCTGTGAATGTGACTTTGTGTGTGCTTGTGTGTATGAGTTTCCCGTGTACAGAGTGCTAGGCCTCTGATGGAGTGGATGGCTTTGTGAAATTCTTGAAATTATTTCACCAAAACATCCACCTCTTACAAGGGCAGTGTCAGAGCAATACCTGCAGAGAATAGCAATTAGCACGTTCTAAAATAGTCTAATTAATGCAAAAATCCTATTTCACTAGCAACCAAAATAGGATTTTTCATTTTAACCTATTATTAGTAGTCCTGTTTTATGAATACCGTTACTTGATGTAATTTTGAGGGGAAATCAAAAAATCAAAATAATCATGATTCATTGAAACAGCTTCAGATGTTTAACCTTTCCAAGAGTTACTCCTAACGTTCACCACCCAGCAACTGCAACTGAGTGATAAGGAACCAGGATGGAGACCGGGGAAAAGGAGATTATCAAGTATGAACAATTAATTTGAGTACTTCTCTCAAACTCAGTGGGCAACATAGGTGGAGTTTACCGTCTTAAACCTGAAATTTAAATGCTAACTTTTTTTGGAGGAGAGTACAGCAATCTCAAATTGTCCTTTTTCTACAAATACCGATTTATTTACATATACTTAAAATTAAGAGAATCTAAGCTGAAATCTGCCTAGGTCCTATGCTCTGACTCCATTTTTTGATGGTCTCAGATAACACAGTGTTAGTGATGGCCAGTCCCCGCACCACACTCTGCTGTCTGCATGAGGGTCTCCATGCTGCCCTCCACCGTAGCCTCAGACGTGATGTCTATCTCTGCACCATGTGCAGGACAGCAGGCTCTGCAAAACCGATCCTGCTGGGTCTAAATTACCATGACCAGAGACTTCAGTGTGTAGTGGGGTGGAGGGGATTTTGAGCTTCAGGAAAGAGTCAGTCTTCCTAGTTCTCTTGTTACAGAATTTAGGATTAATTTGTGCTGTTGAATGGGCTTTGACATTCGAATCCATCTGAGGCTCTGATTTGAAGAAGGTGAATTAGATGCAGTTAAACACCTCACAAAATTTTGAGATAACCTGAACTGGTTCCCAGAGGCTAAGTCTGGTGTGGCTGCGGGATAAAGAGCTGTGTCTTCTGCCCATGGGCTGTTGTGGGCTTTTTCCTTTCTCTCCTAATGGCTTCAGAGAAAGATAAGGACCAGCAGAAGAATGGTGTTAGGTTCCAGTTGTCCTCACCAGTCTCATGGCAATGGGAGTGTCTCTGGGGCATTCTGACTTTTCCCTTCCTTTTCCTCTGAGTTTCAGTACTGGGTTGGGAGACTCCATGGCTTCCACCCTGCTCACTCATATAAACTTTGCTCTGCGAGGTTCAGATGAGGGGTTCCACTATGGGACCTTTGACTGCAAGACTGAGACAAGGAGTTCCTTACAGGACCTTTAGCTTCTATACAGTGAGTTTGCTGGTGGTGTCATCTCCCACAATCACCACACACATGCTGCTCAGTGGAGAGAGACCAGAAATATCTGTTGACAGGCTGAAAGTACCCTCAGAGGACAAGGATGCGTTTGCTGTGCTTGATATAACCACAGTAAGACTAGAGATGAGTTGGGAGGGACTTGCCTGGCCATGCTATTCTGCCTGCTCCTGGATCCATAAAAGCTGATCCTGCTAGTTCTGGGCTTATCTGTGCTGGGTCTACATGTTTGGTTTCTACCCCCCAGCATTACCAAAAGATGTGGCCCCAAACACCCCAGGAAACTGGTGAAGGCTCTTGATGCTGGCTTGGTCTTTATGTTCTTTCCCTACGAAATTCCATAACATGGGCAGAGAGGGAAGAAAAACAAGTGAAGGAGAGAAGCAAGTGGAACTAGAAAGGGCTGCTCCTTTCCCTTCTGCAGCTGAATAGCTTATGAGCTTATAAGGAGAAGAATCTTTGAGATCATCAAATGCAGTCTCTTGCTTGATGCAGGAATTCCCTCTAGAGAAACACTCTCCTACACACAAACACACATACAATAGGCATTCCAGTGTTTTCATAATAGTTCCAATTCACCAGGTGATATTCTCAGAAACTTTTATATAGTTGTGTTAGTATTACTTCAGAACAGATTCCTTTAAATGAAACTGCTGGTCAAGGAAGGTACATAATTTTGATAGTAACTAAAAAATCCTGCACAGGGATATTCATTGCCATTGATGTATTCACATCATACAGTTTCTGGATCAAAGGAAGGACTTTATAATGGTTCAAAAATGTCCCACAACAGATCAGACTGCCCAGGTTTTGGTAGTAAGTATTCAAGAATAGACTGGATGGTCGGGATGTTATCTAGGGTTCTACAACACTGCGTATGAGATGAAAGGAACTAACATATGAGGAATATCTACAATTCAGCCTTGTGGGGGTGGGCATTTTGGAGAAGTGCTAAGAGCCTCTCCAATGTGGCAAGGCCTCTAAGTGGTGGCTTACATGGTCCTGAACCCTTCTAAATGCAGTTCATTTTCCAGGTGAGCCTAAGAGAACATCAAAGGCTATACAGGACCAGCTTGTAGGTGTTCTGCCAGAGTCCCTTGGCCTTATCTTCTGGAATCTCTGCAGTGCCAACACTAGTGGGCTTTTGGCCTCTGTCTCAAATTCGGGCATGCCTACTGTGTCTCTCCAGGATGGCCTGAGTATTGTAGCAACAATTATAGGTGGAGACCTATGGTATCAGAGGTAACCAAGGTAGCTTTTCCAATCAACAAAGACTTTTTGCATCTGAATGAGGCCTAGTTGAAAGGTAAAAAGAACAGCCAGTGACAAACTTCTGTTAGAACTGCTGCTTTTCATCTTTTCATATCATGGACAAATGTTTTACAAACTTTAATGAAGCAATCTAATTAGCTCTAGGTCTTACTAAACTCATGGCCTCTTGCCTAGATGTCAGCATCCATGTCTGGCCTATTCTTCCTAGCTTGCAGGTAGTCCAGTGAGCAGCATGACGTCAGGTAGTACAAGGCTAGGGGCTGGATGTGATAGGACTTGGTGCCCATGGTTGCCATTAGGACAGGGCATGTCTCTCTCTCTGTCAAATAAATAAATAAAATCTTAAAAAAAAAATCAGGGGTCAGATGCTCAACTGACTTCACCACCCAGGCATCACTATTCCTTTGGTTGTCTTTTTCCTTTTCTTTTTAGTTTAAGGGACATAGAGTGTGTGCAGGAGAGCATGAGTGGAGTGGAGGGGCATGTGTGGCAGGACAGAAAGGGAGAAGCAGGCAGACTCCCTGCTGAGCAGGGAACCCTACACAGGGCTCCATGCCAGGACCCTGGGATCATGATCTGAGCTAAAGCAGATTCTTAACTGACTGAGCCAACCAGGTTCCCTTTTGTTATCTTGATTACTTTTCTGGAAGATATCTATCTTCCATCTTCCGTGTATAGTATCTCTCTCCCCCTTATATTTGTGTGCGTGATTGACTTAATGACCTTAAATGACTGACGTATCTTTAAATTGTGTGTCATTTAACACTATCTTTAAAAAAGTTTCATGTTAACTAATTCATTTAAATATAACTACTCTTTCAGAGAGTCCAACACTCTCTGCTAAAATATAAAAATTATGCCTTTCTTTCACTTCATGCTCCTGTTTACATTTTTCCTCAACACCTCCAATCAGGTGAACGATTTTGAGCAAATGATTGTCAGTCCAGCCACAGACCAGAGTAGACAAACCTTGTATCTGACTGCCTTCACTGTACTTTGATAAACATGGTAGCATTACGTAGTTATCAAAGCAAGGGTTCTGCTACAACATATATCCAAACCCTAGTTCTGTCCCTTCTAGGTACGGGACATTAGGCAAGTTTCTTAAACTCTCAGTTTTACTTTCTTACCTGCAGTGTTGGCATAACAGCATCACCTTCATAATTATGAAGTGAGAATTTAATAAGCTGCTGCAAAGAAAGCTCTTAATTTAGGGATTAATGTTTAATATGTACTCAATAAATGGTAGCTGTTCCTACTAATGAGTTTCAAGTATATCTTTCACATAGCCATCAATCTGGATAAAAATAAAAATTTCTAATTGTGCAGCTCTTTCAATCTGTTTAAGGCATTAGATGTTCTCCTCCTTTGCTCTGTGTACACATAGGTAAGGACACAGAGTCACTGCCAGCAAACTCCATTCCCTGAGATCCTGGGAAGTAAGTAGCCCTTTCCTAGAGCAGAGCACAAGCACAGTGATGTGTGGCAGGTGAGCTGTTGTTTTGCTCTCAGGATTTCTGCCCACGTCGGGCTGAGGAGAGGATAGAGCACAGCAGGCATTTTTATAAAGGCCCAAGGGATAGATATTGGAAGCAGAAAAAAACAGTCAGTGAATTGAACACTGAAAATTCAAAGCAGAGAGCAAATTTCCAACTGAGCCTTCAGTTACATTCTCAGGAGGGAGTCAAGAATTTAAAGACAAAGGAATGAGACTGAGCTCTTGATGTGCTGTTGGGATCTTTATAGCTTTGTCGTGTTGTTTTATTTCTTATCACATCTACATGTATTGAATACCTACTATGTGTTAGGTCAGGTGTTGTTAGCTAAAAATTACAAAATTGTCTCTGCCTTCCAAGTATTTAGTGAGGATTGGGTTAGGAATAGATAAATAAATCACTAGTGAGCGATATGATGGAAGGGAAGTTATCTCAGAGTTACATGCACTAATTTATACACAGCAAGGAGAGAGCCTTTCAGGGTAAGGAGAACATTTAGCTATAAGTTGCAGTTAGCCTCAGAATAACTCAGGCAAGGATGGGGCATGATGGTCATTGCAGTATGAGGGACTAGTTTGTGCAGAAGTCAAAGGCAAGACTGACCATCCAGAGAATAGTCGGTAGTTCATGTTAGATCAGCACAGAGTAAGTTATAAAACTTCAGAGAAGGCTGGAGAGGGAAGCAGGTTGGAGGTGACTGAGGACCTTGAAGGTTTTATTAAGGAGTTTAAATTTATCTTCAATATCGTGAGCTGTGGGAAGGACATGAGTAAATCAGTCTCTTCACAAGATTAATTCTGGATCCAGTGATAACAGTGGACTGGAAGGAGTTAAGGGCTAAACAAGGAGAAAGATACTAGCGTTTCCAGAAAGTCTGGAAAACTGTTAAAGCGCTAGATGTTGACCTGAGCCTAAAGAAAGGTGTGCTTGGGTTCTTCAATGATGAGAGTGATGATCACAGTAACTGTGCAGTTGGATCCTTGTATTCTAGGACTACATCGTGAGATCTTGAGTTTTGAAAAAAAAAAAAAAAACTAATTCAACTCTTCATCCATTCATTTGTTCATTAGTCCTCCATTGAACCAACATTTAATAAACACTATGTTCTAGGACCTATGCTAAGGATGGCAGATATGGAGATGATGCCAAAGACCATGCTTTGAAACATCTCATTATATTTTTAATAGTTGAAATAGACATATTTTATTATAATGTAGTGTAGCCAGGGCTGCAGTAGAGGTGTGCTCAGAAGACGTCCTTATGCTGTGTGGTTTCCTCTTGAATAAGATTAAGGGAACTGGGTGGTCCCATTCTATTACTAAAATGAATCTTATTAGACAACATAAACAGGTGATGTTATTTCTGAATTTTTAAACTAATCTTTGAGGATTGTGCTGGAAGCAAAAGATCTAGTCTGGAACCTTCCCTCTTCTTCAAGTTTTGGGACAGTAAAGCCTGGATTCAAATCCTAGCTAAGCCCTCTGCTATTTTGACTGACCTGGAATAAATCTATCAACCTTCATAAAACTTCGCTGTTCTTATCTGTAAGTTGCACCTGCATGCTCTTAAACGACTGGAAGAAATACGCTCTAATTTAAAACTAGACTAGACCAACAGTGTATGTGTCACAAGTTTCACATTTCTAGGACAAGTGAGGAACAGTCTCAGAGGAAGAGTAGATTAGGAACTGCAAATCAGTGTTCAGATGATCATTGGGTATTGGAGTATTTACTATTGGAAATATACATTTCTAGTTTAGAAATGGTGGAACTGAATATCGAACTAGAAAGAACTCTGTATAAAGTACAATTTAAGGGAAGGAAATGAAACAGATTGGAGATTGGGCAACCCACATATGAAAACTCATAGGAAATGTGTCCAGTCCTTGAAGAAAACACAGTCCCAAAATAAACAAAAAGAAACATTGAAAAAACAAAGTGGGTAGTCTAAGTGACAATGAGAGCAAAGGAAAATTATGCTTCTGAGTGCTTCACTCTTTTCCTTTTTTTTTTTTTTCCCTCTTGCCTTCTTTTCTCTTTATTTAATTTTCATTCATGTTACTTTCTTTTTTTCCCCTGTTCTGTGTATTCTAAAGATCCTCAGAACTTTGACACATTTATATCAAATCTTTCAAAAAATGTTTCTTATATATAAATGTATCTTATAACCTCAGTAATTTGTGGTTAATTTTACAGGAGCTATGAGTCCAGTTAGATAGGCTTTAGCTCTAAGGAAGCCTTAGACAAATTAGTCTTAAAAAAATTAGTCTTAAAAAATTCATCAGTATGTTAACACTATTATAATTTCTCTGCTTCAGTGATATAAAAGAGGACAAATAATTTCTAGTTGCTTATTGGCTAGAGTCTTAACTAGTTACTATTAAAAACATAACAGGCCCAAAATGAAGTCTTTTGTGCTACGCCCTATGTCACAAAACCCAGATTTAACTGAATTACAGTTTTGGCTCTCCTAGAAATGGAATCTTATACTGATCAATCAGGAATTACCTGCTCAGCACTGGTTGGGTAATCTGCTTGATAGACCCCGACAACCCCTAAAGGAAATTAACCTTGCATTAATCAACCACTTTTTTGCTAGTATAATGTCCTTGTTCCCACTCCCTCCTGTCTATAAAAGTCTTTCATCTTATACAGCTCCTTGGATCTCCTTTCTATTTTCTAGATTGGATACTGCCTGATTCCAATTGATTTTTGCTCAAATAAACTCTTAAAAGTTTTTATACAACTCAGTTTATCTTTTAACAATCCCCATGGATGTTTTAATGGGAAAATATTGTTCACTTCTTCTGACCTACCTCAAAAAAGTAACAGCTTGCATGACATTGGAAAGAGCTTTTGAAAACATGGAGGAAAAAATGAAACAAAACAAACAAACAAAAAACCAGGCAGAGATTTGAGTCCCATTTCTGATATTCTTTATTTACATACTCTTGTGATGTTGGATACTTTGCTTAATATTTTTGAGCTTTGAATCCCTTCCTTTTAGGGGAAAATAGTTTGACAGCTTATAAGATTATAATGAAAATTTAATACATTAATGTTTATAGACTACAGAGCATAGTTTCTGACATATAGTAATTGCTCAATAAATGGTAGCTATTACTTAATTACCTAGGCTATTTTCTTGTTGTTGTTGTTGTTTTTCCTGCAAGTATTATCTGATGAAATGATTATTGGTTATAGAAAAGATTTCAAGAAAATAAAAGAAAATTATTTCCCTTCCCCTGAATAATTTTAAGTGAAAACATCTTTGAACTTTTACAAATTTACCTCTGTTCTACTATCTATAGCTTAATGGCAGCGAACAGAGAAGAAAATCATTACTTCAGGGTTGTGAAGCTCCCTACTGACACAAAATCAATCAGTTAGCTCATAGTACATTGTCTTTCTCCTGCTCATTATACATACCAGCAGATTAAGACAGCTATTAAAATCTATTATCCTGATATTCCTCTTTAAACAGAAAGATGTGTCCAGAATAAACGATAAAGAATATTTAAGAAGAAAGTTCAGTGGTGTTCAGATGGTCAGTTTCCTCGGGTTTACTCTCTCATTGGAAGAGATTTTCTTCTGGGACATGCTAAGCAGGTGCCTCCGGGTGGGAAATGAATTAATTGCAACTTCCTCTGCGAATGGCAAGTTCTGGGTTTCTCTCTCTCAATGTGGTTTAAATGTTCCTTAGGGTGATGTCCTCCAATTAAAATAACTTGTTTAGAGAGTTCATCTGAAACATTGAGAAAAAAAAGAAAGAAAGAAAGAAAAATACCCAGGAGCAAGGCCTTTCTGAGATTCTCAGGTTGAATTTGGAAAAAAAAAAAAGAATGGATGTTAAGAAAGGACTCATTACTGGTGAGCTGTACTCTAATCACTTGGTTAAATTTGTAGATTTTGCCCATATCCATTACCAACTGCCATAGTCTTCTTAACCCTGGCATAAGTGTCATTTTATGACAGATCATAATACAACAGATTTGCTTTGTATGATGCTTATACTTCAAACGTAATTCAGAATTGTTTATGATGTCAGGCAATAAAGTCGTTGTGATAAATAATAGAGTAGGAGAGAAATTGAGATAATCAAGAGAATAAAAATATGTTTTTGTTTGGAAATTGATGGAGCTTAATGTGCTAAAACATGTACAGGGAGAGAGGTGTTCCTGGTAATAGGAGCAATAGAAAGTAAAACCTTATGCTCACTGTGATAAAATAGCAGAGAGGATTGAACAGAAATAGGCTTCTCTGAGTGCTGGAAGGAAGTGTAGAAGGGAGACTGTAGGAAGCCTTTCGATACTCCCAGTTATCCCCCCCAAACAGTCAAGTATGTATTTAGACTAGAATAGTAATTTTACTGTTCAGCAATAAGAGAAAAAACACTAATATGCATAAGATAAATGAATTTCACAGACAGTATGCATAGCAAAAAAAAAATGTACACATAAGAGCACATGTCCTTTGATTTCATTTGTAGGATTTTTCGAGATTAGACAAAACTGATGATACTACAAGTCAGAATATTAGTAACTTCTGGAGGGTGAGGGGCAATGTATCTGGCAGATTGGTGTGGAATGGAACCTCTTGGGCTTGTGGGACTTTTTTTTTTTTTTTTTTTTAGATTTTGTTTATTTTAGAGGGAGGGGAGGGGAAGAGGGAGAGGGAAGGGAGAAACCCAAGCAGACTCTTTGCTGAGAGTAGAGCCCAATGTGGGCTCGATCTCATGAGGCTGAGATCACGACCCGGGCTGAAAGCAAGTCGGATGCTCAACCTACTGCATCACCCAGGTGCCCCAGGAATTTTTTTTTCATTTTTATCTGTTAGTCAGTAGACAATTATAGACACATGTGAAATCCATTAAGATGTACATAGACCTGTCCACTTTAGTTTATGTAAGTTATATTCCAATTTTTTAAAGGATAAATTTGTAGATCACATCAGCCTCTATATTTTGGTGTACATTTCCTGCTTTCAGTATTCTCAGCACTGATACAGTTTTTTCCAGTTTGGTGCTTACAATAACCTATATGAATGTTTTATGACAACATTGAATCATGTATGTGTGTGTATATTAAAAGGGAAAAATCAAGTAAGCATCATTTATTGCCAAACAATTTGTAATTATTATCTTACTTAATCAGCATAGCTACCCTGTAAAGATTTTGAGAGATTAAGTAGACTACCCAGAACCCATGAGATTCAAAAGCAAAGCTAGAAAAATAATATAAAACAATCTAAAACCCCAGTCCACAGTTGCTTCCATTGCCACCTCTCTCTATAGATGGTATCAGCCAAATAGTTTAATAATTTTCTCAGTCTGTGCATAGAGAGGCCATTTAATTTTGTTTTCTTCACAGATGGAAATACTATGGGATTTCAGAAGTTGACATATTTACTTACTATTTGTTTACTTTTTCAAAAAAGGATTTGAGGCAAAGGAGGATTTCAAGAGACTTGGTTTGGGATGGTTAGCCTTTTGGCAGTATGGGGATAGCAAGAAGATTTTCTCTTTTTTTTAATTTTTTGGTCAATATTATTAATGTCTCTTATTAGACACATTTAACTTTTTCCTAAAACTTTTAAATAATCTTTCAGCCTGGTGGACATAGAGGCTTTAAGGCATAAAATTTCAATGTGTATTTACTTTATTTTAGTTCAGTCAGAGGGAAAAAAGGGGGGGAGTTTACTTGACTATTTGATAGAAAACTTGATTAAAGTATGAGATGGCCTAGGGAGTGTCAGGCAAGTAAGAATGAAATAAAAGAGGTTCCTCGTACAGAAACCTTTCCCCTTTGGTCCTAAACTGTTTTAACTTTGGAACATCTGCCTGTTGGGCTTCATTCTGCTTTCTGAAGTCACCCAAACCAAGCCACATTAATACTCTTCAAGAGAGCTTTCTATTTTTGCTTGGAGCTATTGAAGAACAGTGTGGCGTCTACCATCGGGGTGAGTGATGCTGAGCGCTCTTTGACCGGTAGTTGTAGAGCAGTGGCTGCGGGATTCTTCTGTAGTAATGGCCCAGCAGAGATTCAAGCAACTTGTGTAATTTGGGTAAAAAACAAGACAAAGCAAACTTGCAAGGCCTTATATGGGATACATTAAGAAAGGAAAAATTTCGTATTTTAGTGCTCTAATCCTTTCTGCAAGAATGCTTCTTGGGTACAAATGATGCTCCCTGGTTAGAAATATATAGCATAACAGGGATTCACTCATACATTTTGTAGCTTTACCCATATGGAGCCATACATTTCTGAAGAATAGGTTGAGCTCTTCTCGTCATCCCTTACTGATACATAAGACACCAAAATTAAATTTACTCTCATTAGCTTTTCTCTTCCACAATTGCCCATGGTTCAGCAATACCACAATTAACCTTGGGACATCATATGTGCCATCTTCTCTTACATAGAACATCCTTCCAATAATGAGCACTCATTTTATGTACTTTCTTCTTTTCCTTCAGTAGGAAGCATTTATGCAACATTATTTTCATTTGATTTTTACATGGTAGACACATGGGAGGGACGGACCATGTGGTGGACTTGTTGTCACCATATAATGATAATTGTTGCACAAAGTTTCACTAAATGACGATGAGAGACATCCCACAATAAATGCATTGATTAAATGTGAAGTTGCCATTAATAAACTTACCTTTGCACACAAATGCTGTATAGATTTGGGGAGGGGGGGACTGACTCTAAGAGTCTAAGTCCTTGTCAAAATATGGCAAAACCTAAAGCTGTTTTCTCTTTTTTATATTAGCCTTATTCAGAATATATAATTCCTAGTTGGGTTTGGGATAGTTAGATTTGGAATATCTATATTCAAGTTTCCATGAGGTTCAGACTGTATGACATGAGTTAAACCTCCTAAAATTTTGCGGGTCACATTATTGCAAGACTTTACAAGGTTTTGCAGAGGAGGAAAGGAGTTGCTGATGGTAACAACAAATTGGAAATTGGTTCTGATACACACTGACATAAGAACATTACCTAAAGACAATTTAGGCCAAGTATAAGCATGAAGCATAACGAAGTATGTGGCACTAATAATAGCAATAATACTGTTAAACTGATGCTTTTTGATACTGGCTTTCAGATGATCCTGGATATTGTCGTAATTACCATTGTATTTGGGAAAGTTAAATTGGCTTGGCAAAAGAAATAAAATGTCATTAGTATATATGCATGCAATTAATTTCAAACATTCTCCCTCCCTCTCATAAATAAGGCAATATGCGATCAAAGAAAATAAATAACGGGAAACAAATAGCATGGCATCATTGAGCTCACATAGTTACAGCTGCTCATAGAAAAGACAAATTATTTTACGCTGAATCTTCTCACAGTTTGTATGCATGTGTTGGTATCTCTAGCACAAGGTATCAACAAACACTGACCTTATTTATTTTCTGTCAAAATTCAGAATCTGTTTTCTGTCACACGAGGTGTAAACATTGTTAAAATAGACAGTGTTATTCCAAACAACACCAACAGGAACAATATTTCAGGGAGAACAATGAAAGAAGTTTCTTGCTCATTTAGAAATTACTCTAAGGACTAAGTGATCTAAAATGGGGACACTGGGTGGTGGGGCTGTGGGCTGCATTGCCTTGGGTCCCTGGTCCCGATCCCTTCTTCCTTGCATCTTGTGGGAACCCCTTCTCCAGCCAGACCACAAACCAGCTTGTGGGATTGGTCATGCCTGTGGCCCCTTTCAGTCAGTTTCTTTTCTCTGGAGTTAGAGAATTTGGGGAAAGTCTCCTTTAACCCACCTCCAGGATGCCAGAAGACCTTGAGGACAATTTTGGTGAGACTCAGGGCCATTGCTTAATGTTTACTCCCTTGCTATACACAACCCATGTCCAGGATTGGATTTCAGTAATGAATGACATATCCAGTGCCTGAAGGACTTTCAATTTATCTCCCTTGCCTGCTTAACTGTGAACTCACCATGGAAAATACAGTTGAATATGAATGGAAGCATTGAAAACATTTTAGTAAAGGAGAGGGGTATGTCTACTCCTTCTTCTATCCTTATAGATTCTTTTGTAAGTACTTGGTTTGAAGCATGAATGCTTGCATGTGCTTGATGGAACCCCGGAAGCAGCCCATGGCACTGGTGACAGCGGTGACCACGGTCCTTTTATTAGCACAGACAATTCTCTTAGAGCTTTTCTCTCAGGATGCTTTTGGATCTGTACTATTTTAGTCATACTTTCCTGGACTGATATCTGGTATGGATTTCAAAGTCTTGACACAAGAAACAGAGGAAAAAACAGATCCTTGATAGTTCAGGATCCTTCAGAGAAGGTAACACACAGCCTGGTGGCATTCAGGACTGGCAGTTTTGTTCTCTACCTGATCCTGAAGGAGGCTTTAAAGAATGAATAGAAGTAAAACAGGACACTGCGAATTATGAGTGTTGCTTTTACTGAATGTGAAAACCCTACATTGAAGGTCATTGAAAGGAAGAAACAGGTCTTGGGAAAGATGTCTTCTCATTAAAAGGCAATAAATTTCTAAAAAGCAAAATTTAAAAAAAGTTTCCAGGGACATATGTCTAAGAGAACAAAGCTGTACTCCCTCAATGACTTAAGTGTAATAGAGTCTACAACAGAGGCCAGCATGCTTTTTTCTGTATCAAGCTGGTTAGTAGATATTGTAGCCTCATGGAACAGATAGACTGTAGCAGCTACTGGGCACTGACTTTCTGGCATGAAAGCACCAGAGATAGTATGCAGAGGAATGGGTGTGGTTGGGTTCCAGTAAAACCTCACAAGTGAAAATGAAACTTGAATTTCATACAATTTTCACATATGAAAATAAGTTTTTATTTTTCTGACTAACTAAAAATGTAAGAAACATTCTTAGCTCATGGGCTAAGAGAACCGAATGACCAGATTTGTCCTGCGGGCCAGAGTTAGCTAATTCCTGCTCTACAAAAACAATTAAAAAAGAATATCAGGAGGAAAAGATATATAATAAAATTGAAAATAAGCAGTAATTTTGAAACGAAGTTTAAACTGTCCCCAATTAGATGGTGTAATCTTGAGAATTTCAGAGACGTTCTTTGAAGTAATATTTGATACTTTCAAAGTATTAACTTTTCTAGGTTTGAAAAAGACTTGAGGTGTTTTCACTATTTATACTTTTCTGCATGAAAGCCAGTATCTTTACAACATGATGAATTGA
Organism: Taxidea taxus jeffersonii; assembly: GCA_003697995.1. Lineage (NCBI taxonomy): Eukaryota > Metazoa > Chordata > Mammalia > Carnivora > Mustelidae > Taxidea > Taxidea taxus. The sequence goes on along the minus strand of ML107933.1, from coordinate 57,093 downwards.
ATACTTCATATATGTTTGGCATTATGCTTGGGGTGGACATAGAGAAGTAAGGACATAACTTCTTGCCTCAAAAGAGCTTTTACAAAGTGCAGTTTGGTACATTGTAGGTCTACGTAAAATTATCTAGTAGTTCCAACCATCTCCAACCTAAAGTCCTTGATATGACTTGTTCCTGCCCAAGATCTGGCCTCTGCCCTGTTCTTTGTTATGGAACCCAAGTTGGGCTGCTCGTTGCATGAAAGATCATTATTCCAGAGACGGGCTTGGATTGGGAAGTAATTTGAGCTTTATTCTGGATGCCAGTAGCCTGGAGAAAAGGTGGACCCTGGTCCAAAGCCAAACTCTTGAGATTTCTGCCTGGTCCAAAGGTTTTTAAATGGGTTTAGGGTAGTTCATCAGCAAAGGGAGGTCAGTGGTCTGGACCACATCTTGATTACGTGCAGACTCAGTGATGCCAACCACTTAAGTTATGTCAATGCTGGGGGTTGTGCGAGGGGATTGGTTCTTGTTTTGTGATGTGCTGCGTAATTCTCTTTCTGCAAAAGAGGGCACGGTCTACAGAAACACAAAGTGAGGTCAGTAAGTCCTAGTGTGACCTAAAAAGAAAAATATCATGCTAAAATTTGCTGGGTGAGGGGCATGTGGGTGGTGCAGTTGGTAGAGCATCCAACTCTTGGTATCAGCCCAGGTGGTGGTCTCATTGGTCGTGAAATTGAGCCCCAAGTTGGGCTCTACCCTCAGCATGGAGTCTGCTTGGGTTTCTCTCTCCCTCTCCTTCTGCTCCCCCATGCTTTCTCTCCAGCCCCGCCCCCCTCTCTCTGTGTGTCTCTCTGAAATAAATAAATACATCTTAAAAAAAAAAAATCCCTGGGCTTATCCAAAAGCCGCAGTGGCTTCAAACAGACTCTGGCTTCTGTGGCCTGGGAAAGTTCTGGTCTTCACTCCTCAAAGCCAGTGGTCTGCTAATCTCAAAGAAAGTTAGTTCTATTACAGCTCAGGGACCTTCAGTCAGTGTATAAGGAGTGTGTTAATCTTCTACCCGCAATGTTGTCTGTTCATCTGGCTGGCAACAGTTAATCTTTAGTCACAGTTTAAGTATTCAAGAGGCCTTCTATAACCTAACCTCTAAATAAGATTAAATCTCTTTTCTGTATATTTCTGTAGTACCCTATACATTCTCTTACAATTGCCATTTAGATTTAATGATTGAATATAGGTCTTCTCAACCTCCTCATAGCCCAGCTCTTCAGAACACAGACTTCATCTTTTTTCACTCATGATTCCTCCTTGAAGCAAGGCCCAGCTTAAGATAGGGAACATAACACAGGACACATGCTCAACTTAGGTTGAATTTAATTCAACTAAAGACAATTTCTCAGTTTAATGGAACAGACCAATAAACAAAACATATTCCTAAAAACAAGATATAAACTGTGCAGTCTTGACATAGTCTGCAACATTGGAACCAGTCTTTAATGGTAACATCCATAGAATTGATGGGGCTTGGTCAAGAATCAGTAATATCTACTGGCTTCATTACATTAAGTAATGTTGTCATAAGAATAATCATTTCAAATTATAAAATATTTTATTTTTTAATTAAAAAATTTTTTAAACTTAAATTAGTTAACATACACTGTATTTTTAGTTTCTGGGGTAGAGTTTAGTGATTCATCAGTTGCAAATAATACACAGTGTTCATTACATCACATGCCCTCCTTAATGCCCATCACGTAGGTGCTCCTTCCCCGCTGATGCACCTCCCCAAAGACAAATAGCATATGATTTCACTCAGATGTGGAATTTAAAAGACAAAATGGATGAACATAGGGAAAGTGAAGGAAAAATAAGAGAAAAACAGAAAGGGAGGAAAATCATAAGAGACTCTCTAACTATAGGAGATAAAATATTTTAAAATTCCGAATTTTGTAAGTTATAGAAATGCATTCATAATTTCCTTCTGCCCAACATTCCAAATACCACTACCAATTATAGCCATTGTTAAGCTTTTATTGTGTATCATTGAAGACAAGTTCTCATGTGCTTATGAAACTATTTTAATAGCTATATTAGAGGTTGATAAGAATCAATTACCCTTCTTTCTCAGATGACATCTTTTATGAGGTAGAAAATTTTTTTTACTAGATTAACCACCTTTGTTTCATTTTAGTATTTAACTTGAAATGGGTCTACCCTGAGGATTGACTAGCTTGAAGACACTCAATATGCAGAAGAATTACATTTATATGAATTGCAAAATTGGGAGAAAAGGACTGAAATGACACACTTGTTTTGTTTCAGATATGGCTAGCCTTTAAAAATCTAAAATCACTCTTTTGGAAACTTCTTTGGAGAGAGTAGCATCTTTTTAAAAATATTTTATTCATTCATTTGACAGACAGAGATCACAAGTAGGCAGAGAGGCAGGCAGGGGGGTGGGGGGGTGGGGAAGCAGGCTCTCTGCTGAGCATAGACCCAGATGTGGGGCTTGATGATCCCAGGGCCCTGAGATCATGACCTGAGCCGAAGGCAGAGCCTGAACGCACTGAGCCACCCAGGTGCCCTAGAGAAAGTAGCATTTTTCCCCTTTTATAAAAATTAACATATACAGGTCTGTGAATTGTCAGGCTTATACACTTCACAGCAGTCACCATAGCACATACCCTCCCCAATGTCCATAACCCCACCACCCTCTCCCTACCCCCTACCCCCCGGCAACCCTCAGTTTGTTTTGTGAGATTAAGAGTCTCTTATGGTTTGTTTCCCTCCCAATCCCATCTTGTATCATTTTAATACATTTATAGTGCCTCTCAATAGTGTCCTCTAGAATTCATTTTGTTTTCTTCATATCCGTAGGTTAGGAAAATGATTAGTATAGTTGCCATGCCTTGCTACAATTTAATAATATTTAAAAAAAACTAATAATGTTGATATTATGTGGATTTTTTTCACTTCAAGCCCTTATTTGACATAAGTTGTGGGTTATTTTTCTTCTTTGTTTGGTTTTATTATTTACTCTTTAAGTGTGATTCTTTATGAACCTACATAGACAGGTCATCTCTATACAGGTGCACTTTGGGCAATTAAAAATATATCTATATGTATATATATTTCTTTCTTTCTTTCTTACTTTCTCTTCTTCTCCTTCTCCTTCTCCTTTTCCTTCTCCTTCTTCATTTTTTTTTTTTTTTAAGTAGGCTCCATGCCCAGTGTGGAGTGCAACACTTGGCTTGAACTCAAGACCCTGAGATCAAGACCTGAGCTAAGATCAAGAGTCAGGTGGTTAACTAACTGAGCCACCCAGGCACCCCTAAAATATATATATTTTAAATGGTATCAGTGAAATCACTGTCATTTAATATAGGGTGATTTTGAATTGAAGAAACTTGTATCTGCATGCTTTCATTAAAAGTATTCAGTAAGGGGGTGCCTGGGTGGCTCAGTGCATTAAAGCCTCTGCCTTCAGCTCAGGTCATGATCCCAGGGTCCTGGGATCAAGCCCCGCGTCGGGCTCTCTGCTCAGCAGGGAGCTTGCTTCCCTTCCTCTCTCTCTGCCTGCCTCTCTGCCTACTTGTGATCTCTGTCTGTCAAATAAATAAATAAAATCTTAAAAAAAAAAAAAGTATTCAGCAGAGGGGCACCTGGGTGGCTCAGTAGGTTAAAGCCTCTGCGTTTGGCTCAGGTCATCATCTCAGGGTCCTGGGATTGAGTCCTGTATCAGGCTCTCTGATTGGCAGGGAGCCTGCTTCCTCCTCTCTCTCTGCCTGCCTCTCTGTCTACTTGTAATCTCTCTCTCTGTCAGATAAGTAAAAAAATCCCTAAAAAAAAGTATAAAGTAGTTATAAAGAAAGTGAGGAAATTGAAGCCATTTTATTTACTCCATAAAACCTCTAAAGTAGAAAGGCTAATAAAATGCAATCTCAAAATTCCCCTCAAGACAACATTCCTGGTAACTAATAATAATAAATAGGATTCTGTTTATTTTCTCTGATAAATAATTAAATAGATGTCCAGTTTTTACCCATTTATTTAAAAATATTTTAATTTCATAGTTCTCATTAATGTTCTATAATGGTAGTCTATTAAACTCTTATAACTTGCAAAACTAACATTTATAGATTGGATGATTTTCAAAAAATATAATAGTAACAAATTTACTAACATACGAATACAAATCGCAATGCAGTGGAATATAAATATTCCAGAGGGAGGCACTTAGTTAAGGAGCAATTCTCCTTAAATGTCCAGACATCACATTTCAATATGCTTTATTTGTTTTCTGTTTATGGTTATAAACACATTACATGAAAGAAACTATATTATGCTGATATTTCAGAATTTGATGAGCCCCAAATATCACTAGATATAACAGACTTGCGGTATTCATTTTAAAAAATTATTTTAACCATATCCTTGATAAGAATACTATAGCACCATGCCTTAGTAATTTTCCCAGGCATAGCAAGTGGATGTAGTGATCTGTGGTAGCTAAGTGATATTGGCTTTCTTCTTTATTTTATTTATTTTTTAAAGATTCTATTTATTTATTTATTTGACAGAGGTCACAAGTAGGCAGAGAGGCAGGCAGAGAGAGAGGAGGAAGCAGGCTCCCCGCTGAGCAGAGAGCCCGACTCAGGGCTCGATCCCAGGACCCTGGGATCATGACCTGAGCCGAAGGCAGAGGCTTTAACCCACTGAGCCACCCAGGCGCCCCTAAAGCTTCATGTCCCCTTCCTCGTATCAGATCCTGATCTATGGGCCCAAGTCTGGATATGTGGCATAGTGTTGGGTAATCATAATCGTTCCCATACTCCTGGCAGCAATGATTGGTTCAAGAGGTGAACATAGTACCGAAGCATGAGTAAGGTATGAGGATGAGTGTCTGTTATCAGAGTCAGTATATCGATACTAGCAGGGGGTTTTCCATAGTGCTGGGATTCCAAAAAATCAGTCTCCATGTCCAGTTCTTGACCATCTGGAGCTACCTCATGGAAGAGAAGAGAGTTAGACCAACACTCAGAAACAGAGAATTATAGAGGAGAAATGTGGAATGAATGAGATTGGGGCGCCTGGATGGCTCAGCGGGTTAAGCCTGGGCTTTCGGCTCAGGTCATGATCTCAGGGTCCTGGGATTAAACCCTGCATCAGGCTCTCTGCTCAGCAGGGAGCCTGCTCCCCGCCCCCACACCCCCCGCCTCTCTGCCTGCCTCTCTGCCTACCTGTGATCTCTATCTGTCAAATAAATAAATAAAATTAAAAAACCAAAAAACGAAAGAAATACATTTTCCCAAGATGTTCTCAGTCCTCAGATTACTGTGTCAGAGATGTATTTCTTTTTGTTTTCTTTTGATTTGTGTAAGCTTTCACTGTAGTATCACTGGTTAATTGAGCCAGAGAATTCCTTAAGATCCAAATGAGGTTTAGAAAAGTAAAAAAAAAAAAAAAAATCCAAATGAGGTTGGAAATGCACATTTGTCCTAATTCTTAATATTTTTTATCATTTCTTATTAGATCAGTTTTAGATTGACAGCAAAATTGAATTGAAAGTACAGAGATTTCTCACATATCTCCTGCTCCCACATACACAAAGTCTCTCCCATTATCAGCATCTATGCTCTTTTCATGCATATCAGAGTGATGCTAAGTTTTTTATTTTAAAAAAATAGTTGGTTTTTTTAACCATAAGCGTAAGCCAGTTTATTTCAGATTGGCTTGGTTCCTTTTTAGATATTTCCCTCTGTGTGCTATTTGTGCTTCACCTCTGGAAAACAAAGAGAAATTTGGATTCATCACATATTTTTTTAAAGCTTTCCGTGGCTATCTGAGCAGAGTAAATAGTCTGATATTGAAAAATAAGAAGCACAAAGCTGAAGACATTCTTCAGATGCCTTTGTAGCTAAGAAATGGATGAATAAATTATAAAGGAGATGTAAAAGAAAAACTTGAAAAATTAATGGAGGTGTAAGTGATCAAGCTAGCTGTGATCTGATACGGAATTATTTATTCTGATCAGATCAGAAGAGAAGGCACTATTTATATTACCACAAGAGGTCTTTATGGCAACACTTCTTTATGGTAACACCACTTCAAAACATCCAAGTTTATAGCATGTTTTTCAACTGTATGTAAGTGCATTAACATATACATAGATATATTTTTTAAAAACAAGTTATGGTTCATTAGTTTCATTAATTATAAAATGTCTTTCCTATCTGTCCTATATTTCTGGATACTTTTCTCCCTACTACATTTATAACCTCCTGATATTACAGAAAATGTCAGTGAAAAATTTGTAATGAAAATGTGTAGCTCTTCTGTGTTTGTTAATTTAAACAAAGCTGGACACTAGTCTCTATATCTTTGATTGAGTGTTCAGGTGTGTTACATCAGGCATTGGCATTGGCATTAGAGCTTTCCCCATTGCTGCCTCCTCCAACAAATGAGTCAACAAAACAAGCATTTAGTTTTTATTTGAGCAAACCCAAATGTCAATGCTACTGTGACATTGAGATAGGGAGAAGGTGTGCTGATGATTAATTAGCATGCGTGGAAAGCCTGTGGGGGATGTGTGTGTTTCTGTATGTTTGTTGTATGCCTACAGGTATGTGTGGTATGTATAATCCCTTACAGATTTCTTTCTTGTTTTGAAAATACTAAGTCTAAAGTATTAATATCTATGATTGGTATTTGAGCCAATTCAGGAAGATCAAATGTGAGTTAGGAATTTAGCCCAAGAGCCATCTGGCTGGTAGTGAGTAAAGAACACAAGGTAGATAGTAGAATTCTGAGTATCAGGTCCTGAGTGGGTAAAATGAAAATATTAAGGGTCAAAAGCTGTATTCAAAGCAAAGAGATACTGAAATCTAGCAGGTAAAATAAAATAGGGTTCCAAGTGTTATAGAATCAGGGAGTATATAAATAAGGAATGTCAGCAGATTATGGGTCAGAATTCAGAAAGGCACAATTTATTTGGGTCACAGCAGAATTAAAAGTCTGTATATATACATCACATTCAGGAAAAGGGGAGTATGTTGAAGTTTTATGATTAGGTGTGATGGAGAGGGGAATGTGGGTGAATGAAGTCTGTCTACAGTGAAATGTATAAATAGACCATGTGCCTGATAATTAAAAATGGCGATAGGAAAAAAAAAAAAGAGCTAGTCAGTTTCATCAACATGACTTTCTGTTCTTTACATTTTACTCTATTCTGAAAACTGCCTCGGGAGAGAAAAGGAAGACGATGGAGTGCACAATTGTTTCCCTGCCCAAACATTCCATCAGTTTTGATCATACTTTGATGTTGAAAATAAATTAAGTCCAATCCATTTGTTTCTCTCATCTGTGTCTTGATTTCTAACTATTCCATTTCTGAGCTGTCTCGAATGAGAATTAATTTTTACTGTGCCTTCCCATAGACTAGGGAGAGAATGTTTTCATGCATGAAATTTCTGCAGTGTTTTTTCAAAGTCTCAACATTATTGCTTCTCAGCACTCTTTCAGCACTTGAGTATTTGAGGAAGGAAGGAAAGTTACAGAATAGGCACTGAGCATCAAGCAGGTAGAACTTGGGGTTACTGTGCCTTTGTCTTTAGCAGAGAATGAGCTGATTTGGGGCCCCTTGATAAGCTCAGGTAGGAAGAGTCTTTTTCCCATTTTTTCAACCCTGAAGTGTCAGAGAATGTGTGGATGATATGAACACCATAAAAAAAGAAGTTCAAATAAAGAAAAGTCATTTTTTTCAATGCCAAAATTTTATTTTATTATTTTTATTTATTATTTTATTGACATATAATGTATGTTATAAGTTATTATTTGCCCCAGGGCTATAGGTCTGTGAATCGTCAGGCTTACACACTTCACAGCAGTCACCATAGCACATACCCTCCCCAGGGTCCACAACCTAATACCCTCTCCACACACCCACCCCTAGCAACCCTCTGTTTTATGAGATTAAGAGTCTCATGGTTTGTCTCCCTCCCGATCCCATCTTGTTTCATTTTTTCCTTCCTTACCTCCCAAGTCCCCCACTCTGCCTCTCAAATTCCTCATTTTAGGGAGATCATATGGTAATTGTCTTTCTCTGATTGACTTATTTCACTCAGCATAATACCCTCTAGTTCCATCCATGTCATTGCAAATAGCAAGATTTCATTTTTTTAAAAGATTTTATTTATTTATTTGATAGACAGAAATCACAAGTAGGCAGAGTGGCAGAGAGAGAGGAATAAGCAGGCTGTCCACAGAGCAGAGAGCCCGATGTGGGGCTTGATCCCACAATCCTGGGATCATGACCCGAGCCAAAGGCAGCAGCTTTAACCCACTGAGCCACCCAGGTGTCCCAAGATTTCATTTTTAATGGCTGCATAGTATTCCTGTGTGTGTGTGTGTGCGTGCGTGTGTGTGTGTGTGTGTGTGTGTGTGTGTGACATCTTCTTTATCCATTCATCTGTTGATGGACATCAAGGTTCTTTCCATAGTTTGGCTATTGTGGACATGGCTGCTGTAAATATTTGGGTGCATGTGCCCCTTCGGATCACTACATTCGTATCTTTGGGATACTCAGTAGTGCTGTTTCTGGGTCATAGGGTAGTTCCATTTTCAAAGTTTTGAGATACCTCCATGCTGTTTTCCAGAGTGGTTGCACCAGCTTGCATTCCCACCAACAGTGTAGGAGGGTTCCCCTTTCTCCCCATCCTCCCCAGCATCTGTCATTTCCCAACCTGTTAACTTTAGCCATTTTGACTGGTGTAAGGTGGTATTGAATTATGGTTTTAATTTGTATTTCCCTGATGCCCAGTGATGTGGAGCACTTTTTCATGTGTCTCTTGGCCATCTGGATGTCTTCTTTGCAGAAATGTCTGTTCATGTCTTCTGCCTATTTCTTGATTGGATTATTTGTTCTTTGGGAGTTGAGTTTGATAAGTTCTTTATATTTTGGATACTAGCCCTTTATCTGATATGCCATTTGTCAATATCTTCTCCCATTCTGTCAGTTGTCTTTTAGTTTTGTTGACTGTTTGCTTTGCTGTGCAAAAGCTTTTGATCTTGATGAAGTCCCAGTAGTTCATTTTTGCCCTTGCTTCCCTTGCCTTTGGCATTGTTCCTAGGAAGAAGTTGCTGCGGCTGAGGTCGAAGAGGTTGCTGCCTGTGTTCTCCTCAAGGATTTTGATGGATTTCTTCCTCACGTTGAGGTCCTTCATCCATTTTGAGTCTATTTTCGTGTGTGGTGTAAGGAAATGGTCCAATTTCATTTTTTTGCATGTTGCTGTCCAATTTTTCCAACCCTATTTGTTGAAGAGGCTGTCTTTTTTCCATTGGATATTCTTTCCTATTTTGTCGAAGATTGGTTGACCATAGAGTTGAGGGTCTATTTCTGGGCTCTGTCTTCTGTTCCATTGATCTATGTGTCTGTTTTTGTGCCAGTACCATACTGTCTTGATGATGACAGTTGTGTAATAGAGCTTTAAGTCTGGAATTGTGATGCCACCAATTCTGGCTTTCTTTTTCAATATTCCTTTGGCTATTCGAGGTCTTTCCTGGTTCCATATAAATTTTAGGATTATTTGTTCCATTTCTTTGAAAAAATTGGATGGGATTTTGATAGGCATTGCATTAAATGTGTAGATAGCTTTAGATAGCATAGACATTTTCACAATATTTATTCTTCCAATCCAGGAGCATGGAACATTTTTCCATGTCTTTGTGTCTTCCTCAATTTCTTTCATGAGTACTTTATAGTTTTCTGAGTATAGATTCTTTGCCTTTTTCGTTGGGTTTATTCCTAGGTATCTTATGGTTTTGAGTGTAATTGTAATTGGGATTGACTCCTTAATTTCTCTTTCTTCTGTCTTGTTGTTGGTATAAAGAAATGCAACTGATTTCTGTGCATTGATTTTATATCCTGACACTTTACTGAATTCCTGTACAAGCTCTAGCAGTTTTGGAGTGGAGCCTTTTGGGTTTTCCACATATAGTATCGTATAATCTGCAAAGAGTGATAGTTTGACATCTTCTTTGCTTATTTGGATGCCTTTAATTTCTTTTTGTTGTCTGATTGCTGAGGCTAGGACTTCTAGTATTGTGTTGAATAGCAGTGGTGATAATGGCCATCCCTGCCATGTTCCTGACCTTAGCGGAAAAGTTCTCAGTTTTTCTCCATTGAGAATATTTGCGGTTGGTTTTTCATAGATGACTTTGATCATATTGAGGTATGTGCCCTCTATCCCTACACTTTGAAGAGTTTTGATCAGGAAGGGATGCTGTACTTTGTCAAATGCTTTTTCAGCATCTATTGAGAGTATCATATGGTTCTTGTTCCTTCTTTTGTTAATGTATTGTATCACATTGATTGATTTGTGGATGTTGAACCAACCTTGCTGCCCTGGAATAAATCCCATTTGGTCATGGTGAATAATCCTTTTAATGTACTGTTGGATCCTATTGGCTAGTATTTTTTTTTTTATTTACTTGATAGAGATCACAAGTAGGTAAAGAAGCAGGCAGAGAGAGAGGAGGAAGCAGGCTCCCCGTTGAGCAGAGAGCCCAGTGCGGGGCTCGATCCCAGGCCCCTGAGATCATGACCTGAGCCAAAGGCAGAGGCTTAACCCACTGAGCCACCCGGTGCCCCATATTGGCTAGTATTTTGGTGAGAATTTTCCATCTGTGTTCATCAAGGATATTGGTCTGTATATCTCTTTTTTGATGGGATCCTTGTCTGGTTTTGGGATCAAGGTGATGCCTCATAAAAAGAGTTTGGAAGTTTTCCTTCCATTTCTATTTTTTGGAACAGTTTCAGAAGAATAGAAATTAATTCTTCTGTAAATGTTTGGTAGAATTCCCCTGGGAAGCCATCTGGCCCTGGGGCTTTTGTTAGTTTGGAGATTTTTGATGACTGTTTCAATCTCCTTACTGGTTATGGGTCTATTCAGGTTTTCTATTTCTTCCTGGTTCAGTTTTGGCAGTTTATATGTCTCCAGGAAAGCATCCATTTATTCAATTGTCAAATTTCTTGGTATAGAGTTGCTCATAATATGTTCTTATAATTGTTTGTATTTCCTTGGTGTTAATTGTGATCTCTCCTCTCTCATTCATGATTTTATTTATTTGGGTCCTTTCTCTTTTCTTCTTGAAAAGTCTGGCCAGGTGTTTATCAATCTTATTAATTCTTTCAAAGAACCAGCTCCTAGTTTCATTGATTTGTTCTATTGTTTTTTTTGTTTGTTTGTTTGTTTGTTTTTGTTTTGTTGTTGTTGTTGTTTCTATTTCATTGATTTCTTCTTTGATCTTTATTATTTCTCTTCTCCTACTGGGTTTAGGCTTTCTTTGTTGTTCTTTCTCAAGCTCCTTTAGGTGTAGGGTTAGGTTGTGTATTTGAGACTTTTCTTGTTTCTTGAGAAAGGCTTGTATCACTATATATTTTCCTCTCAGGACTGCCTTTACAGTGTCCCACAGATTTTGGACCGTTGTGTTTTCATTATAATTTGTTTCTATGATTTTTTTCAATTCTTCTTTAATTTCCTGGTTGATCCATTCATTCTTTAGAAGGATGCTGTTGAGTCTCCATGTATTTGTGAATGAGTTCTAGCTTCAGAGCATTGTGGTCTGAAAATATTCAGGGAATGATCCCAATCTTTTGATACCGGTTGAGATCTGATTTATGAGCCAGGATATGATCTATTCTGGAGAATGTTCCATGGGCACTAGAGGAGAATGTGTATTCTGTTGTTTTAGGATGGAATGTTCTGAATGTATCTGTGATGTCCATCTGCTCCATTGTGTCATTTAAGGCCTTTATTTCGTTGTTGATCTTTTGCTTGGATGATCTGTCCATTTCAGTGAGGGGAGTGTTAAAGTCCTCTACCATTACTGTATTGTTGTCAGTGTTGTTTCTTTGATTTTGTTATTAATTGGTTTATATAGTTGGCTACCCCCACGTTAGGGGCATAGATATTTAAAATTGTTAGATCTTCTTGTTGGACAGACCCTTTGAGTATGATGAAGTGTCCTTCCTCATCTCTTATTATAGTCTTTGGCTTAAAATCGAATTGATCTGATATAAGGATTGCCACCCCAGCTTTCTTCTGATGTCCATTAGCATGGTGAATTGTTTTCCACCCCCTCACTTTCAATCTGGAGGTGTCTTCGGGTCTAAATGAGTTTCTTGTAGGCAGCATATGGATGGGCTTTGTTTTTTTATCCATTCTGAAACCCTGTGTCTTTTGATTGGGGCATTTAGCCCATTTACATTCAGGGTAACTATTGAGAGATATGAATTTAGTGCCATTGTATTGCCTGTAAGGTGACTGTTACTATATATTGTCTCTGTTCCTTTCTTGTCTACTACTTTTATGGTCTCTCTGTGCTTAGAGGACCCCTTTCAGTATTTCCTGTAGAGCTGGTTTGGTGTTTGCAAATTCTTTCAGTTTTTGTTTGTCCTGGAAGCTTGTTATCTCTCCTATTTTCAATGATAACCTAGTTGGATGTAGTTTTCTTGGCTGCAGGTTTTTCTCGTTTAGTGCTCTGAATATATCATGCCAGTTCTTTCTGGCCTGCCAGGTCTCTGTGGATCAGTCTGCTGCAAATCTAATATTTTTACCATTGTATGTTACGGACTTCTTGTCCCGGGCTGTTTTCAGGATTTTCTCTTTGTCACTAAGACTTATAAATTTTACTATTAGATGGCGGGGTGTGGACCTATTCTTATTGATTTTGAGGCGGATTATCTGCACCTCCTGGATTTTGATGCTTGTTCCCTTTGCCATGTTAGGGAAATTCTCTACGATAATTCTTTCCAATATACCTTCTGCTCCCCTCTCTCTTTCTTCTTCTTCCAGAATCCCAATTATTCTAATGTTGTTTCATCTTATGGTATCACTTATCTCTCGAATTCTCCCCTCGTGGTTCAGTAGTTGTTTGTCTCTCTTTTGCTCAGCTTCTTTATTCTCTGTCATTTGGTCTTCTATATCACTAATTCTTTCTTCTGCCTCACTTATCCTAGCAGTAAGAGCCTCCATTTTTGATTGCACCTCATTAATAGCTTTTTTTATTTCAACTTGGTTAGATTTTAGTTCCTTTAATTTTCCAGGAAGGGCTTTTATTTCTCCAGACAGGATTTCTCTAATATCTTCCATTCCTTTTTCGAGCCCCGCTAGAACCTTGAGAATCATCATCCTGAACTCTAGATCTGACATATTACCAATGTCTGTGTTGATTAGGTCCCTAGCCTTCGGTACTGCCTCCTGTTCTTTTTTTTTTGTGGTGAGTTTTTCCGCCTTGTCATTTTGTCCAGAAAGGAATATATGAAGGAGCAAATTAAATACTAAAAGGGTGGCAACGACCCTAGGAAAATGTGCTTTAACCAAATCAGAAGAGACCCCATGTGGATGGAGGAGAAAGGGAGTAAAAAGAAATTCATAAAAGAGGAAAAAAAATTTAGAAAAAGAACACAAATCAAGAAAAAAATATAAAAAAAAGAAAAAATATATATATATTAGACTGGTGACTAGAACAGGGTCACCCACTTAATTTGGGGAGTATTTTGGTCTCTTAGAAGAAACTACCTCCCAAAATTTTAAAGAATGAAAAACATATATAAGGGTAAACACAATGAAGGGATGGAATATGACTATAAAGATGAAATAATTTTTTTTTAATTTCTAACAAAGGAGTTGATAAGGTAAGTTGGTTGGGAGGATAAAAAAAAAAGTGGAGAGAACTTGCTTGGGCTGGAGACTAGGTCAAGCCCGGTGCTAGATTTAGGGTGTATTTTTATTTATTAGCAGAAGTTGTACCCCAAATTTTTTTAGAAGAAAAAACCCTATGTGTATACAAAGAATAAAGTTAGATATAATGAAGGATAAAATATGAGTATAATAATAAAGTTTCAAAAAAGATTTTTTTAAAGAAAGGTATTAAGATAAACTAGTTAAAAAACATTAAAAGAGGAAAGGGTAAAATTCAGAAAAATTAGCAGAAGAGAAAAAAATTTTAAAAATTAATTAACTTTGCAAGACTAAAGATCTCCTCCTCTGGAATTCTGCTGTCCGCCTTGGTAAATGAACTTGGTGTTGGCTGGATTTCTTGTTGATCCTCTGGGAGAGGGGCCTGTTATAGTGATTTTCAAGTGTCTCTACCCCAGGCAGAATTGCACCACCCTTACCAGGGGCCAGGCTAAGTGGTTCGCTTTCGGGAGCTTGTGTTCCCTGAATGCTTTCTGTAGAGTTCTGAAGTACGGGAATGAAAATGGTGGCCTCCCAATCTCCAGCCCAGAGGAGCCAAGAGCTCGGGCCCCACTCTTCAGTTCGCCTTCAGAGAAAAGTGCTTAATCACTCCCATCTCCCCAGCCTCCAGCCATCCTTGGAGAAAATCACACAATCACTCCTGTCTCACTGGCGTCCAGCTGCACTCCGAGCTCACCCAGCCTGTGACCAAGTGTCTCTGTCTCTGGCACAGAGTCCCGCCTGTAGTCTCTGAACCCCGCAGAACCCTGAGCACTTCCAGGTCGGAGTCTCCCCAGATCTTGTGAGGACCCCACGCACAGAGCACTGGCCTGTGTCACGGATTATGGTTCAAGGTAACCCTGAGTTGAGAGCTCACTCCTCGGCTCTGTCTCCGCAGCTGGCTTCCCTGCTCTAATACCTGTGAGCTCTGCAACACTCAGGCACCCCTGATCCTTTTGTGACCCCGCGGGACCTGAGGCCATGCTGTCCCCGGAAGGTCTTCACTCTGGTTTAGCCTCTGGAGTGATGTCCCTCCATGGAGCAGACTTTTAAAAGTCCTGATTTTGTGCTCTGTTGCTCCCCCGCTTGTCGGAAGCCGACCCCTCCCCCCGGGGTCTATCTTCCCATTGCTTTGGATTCACTTCTCAGCTGGTCCTACCTTTCAGTGGTTGATTTTCTATTTCTAGAATTGTTTCTCTTCTTCTCTTTGATTTCCTGTTGGATTTGTAGGTGTTCAGAATGGTTTGATAAGCTATCTAGCTGATCTCCTCCTGCCTGATGTCATCAGAGCCTGCTACTTCTCTGCCATCTTGACTCCTCCCCGCTTCCCTTGCCTTTTGTGATGTTTCTAGGAAGAAGATGGTGCGTCGGAGGTTGAATGGCTTGCTGCCTGTGTTCTCCTCAAGGAATTGGATGGATTCCTTTCTCACATTGACATCTTTCATCCATTTTGAATCTACTTTTGTGTGTGGTATAAGGAAGTGATCCAGTTTCATTCTTCTGCATGTGGCTGTGCAATTTCTGAATACCATTTGTTGAAGAGACTGTCTTTTTTCCTTTGGACATTCTTTCCTGCTTTTCAAAGATTAGTTGACCATAGAGTTGAGGATCTATTTCTGGGCTCTCTGTTCTTTCCCATTGATCTATGTGTTTGTTCTTATGGCAGCACCATACTGCCTTGATGATGACAGCTTTGTAATAGAGCTTGAAGTCTGGAATTGTGATGCCACCAGCTTTGGCTTTTTTTCTCAACATTCCTCTGGCTATTCGAGGTCTTTTCTGGTTCCATATAAATTTTAGGATTATTTGTTCCATTTCTTTGAAAAGAATGGATGGTATTTTGATAGGGATTTCATTAAATGTATAGATTTCTTTAGGTGGCATAGAAATTTTCCAATATTTGTTCTTACAATCCATGAGCATGGAATGTTTTTCTATTTCCTTGTGTCTTCCTCAATTTCTTTCATGAGTACTTTACAGTGTTCTGAGTACAGATTCTTTACCTCTTTGTTTAGGTTTATTCCTAGGTATCTTATGGTTTTGGGTGCAATTGTAAATCGGATTGACTCCTTAGTTTCTCTTTCTTCTGTCTTACTGTTGGTGTATAGAAATGCAACCAGTTTCTGTGCATTGATTTTATATCCTGACATTTTACTAAACTCCTATATGAGTTCTAGCAGTTTTGGAGTGGAGTCTTTTGGGTTTTCCACATCAAGTATCATATCATCTGCAAAGAGTAAGAGTTTGACTTCTTCATTGCTGATTTGGATGCCTTTTTTTTTTTCCTTTTTGTTGTCTGATTGCTGTGGCTAGGATTTGTAGTATTATGTTGAATAGCAGTGATGATAGTGGACATCCCTGCCATGTTCCTGACCTTAGGGGAAAAGCTCTCAGTTTTTCCCTCTTGAGAATATTTGCTGTGGGTTTTTCATAGAGGACTAATGATATTGAAGTATGTACCCTCTATCCCTTCACTTTGAAGAGTTTTGATCAAGAAAGGATGTTGTGCTTTGTAAAATGCTTTTTCAGCATCTATTGAGAGTATCATATGGTTCTTGTTTTTTCTTTTATTAATGTATTGTATCACATTTATTTATTTGCAGATGTTGAACCAAACTTGCAGCCCTGGAATAAGTCCCACTTTGTTGTGGTGTATAATCTTTTTAATGTACTGTTGTATCCTATTGGCTAGTATTTTGGTGAGAATTTTTGCATCTGTGTTCATAAAGGATATTGGTCTGTAATTCTCCTTTTTGGTGGGGTTTTTCTCTGATTTTAGGAGGTCATGCTGGCCTCATAAAATGAGTTTGGAAAATTTCCTTCTATTTCTATTTTTGGGAACAGTTTCAGGATAATAGGTATTAATTCTTCTTTAAATGTTTGGTAGAATTCCCCTGGGAAACCATCTGGCCCTGGGCTCTTGTTCGTTGGGAGATTTTTGATGACTGAATCTCCTTAACGGTTATGGGTCTGTTCAGGTTTTCTTTTTCTTCCTGATGCAGTTTTGGTAGTCTATATGTCTCCAGGAAAGCATCCATTTCTTCCAGGTTGTCAAATTTCCTGGTGTGTAGTTGCTCATAAAATGTTCTTTTTATTGTTTTTATTTCTTTGGTGTTGGTTGTGAGCTCTCCTCTTTCATTCATGATTTTATTTGTTTGGGTCCTTTCTCTTTTCGTTTTAATAAGACTGGTTATGGGTTTATCAATCTTACTAATTCTTTCAAAGAACCAGTTCCTAGATCAATCTTATTAATTCTTTCAAAGAACCAGTTCCTAGTTTCATTTATCTGTTCTACTGTTCTTTTGGTTTCTATTTCATTGATTTCTGCTCTAATCTTTATGATTTCTCTTCTCCTGCTGGGTTTAGGCTTTCTTTGCTGTCCTTTCTCCAGTTCCTTTAGGTGTAGGGTTAGGTTGCGTACTTGAGACCTTTCTTGTTAGGGAAAATTCATTTTCATTCAATCCTGAAATCTGGTTTTGCTGAAAGGTTTAATGAAGAGAGCAACACTTTTCCCCCCCAGCTAAATTTTAAAAAGTACATCAGTTTAATATTCATGTGCATTCCAGTGATAGAACAGTGATAGAACAATTAAAGGGGGAATGGAATGTAATAGGTAACTACCTTATCTGCTTATCTAATTTATATGGATCAAATGAAATAATGAGTATGAAGACTTATAGACTTATAGTATTATAATTTACCATCTCTTGTCTAATGGCATCGTGTCATTAACCTTTACATGATTCAGTTTCTTATTCAGTCAAATGGGGAGAAAGGCTTTTGCAGAGTCTTACCTCATATATACTATTAATGTAGGGAATGATTTTTCCCTTACTCTACCAGGTTCTTGGCTGAGGCCCTCTTGTAATAAAGACAGATTAGCAGGAGAAAAACAAAGAGAAGTTCAGTAATGTGTCCACTTCCTGTATTCATGAAAGATACCCAGGAAAACAGTAACTACCCAAAATAGTTTAAGCCACCAACTTAAATACCATGTCCAGCAAAAGACAAAAAATAATGTTGGGAGTAGGAGAAGTTATGCAGGGTTATCAGAAAAAGCACAATAAAAAAGGACACAGTTGTTAAGTAGATTTAAGTTGGTATATTCTCCATTGATAAAAGTAGCTTCTTAAAAAGTTTCTTTGGATGTAGAATCTTCCTTTTCTTCTTTGTACAGAGAAGAGGACATACTTACAGACAGCTATTTTTCTTGTTTGTATTAATGTCTCTTAGTTAACTTTTACTTGGTTTTTAGAAGTTCTCTTCTAAAATTATTTTAAAAAATAATCATTTTAAGATACTCCTTACACCAAAATGGCATATTTTGGGGTGACAAATTCAGCTCTTCTTTAAATATTACATTAGAATTTAGGGATTTCCACTTTGAGTCTCATAACTTCTATTTACCTGTGTCTCTCAAAGGGAGTACAAGAGCAATGCACAGATAGAGCAGACTTGCAACAGGGAGAGTGGTAGGACCTATGGAAAGTGAAGTCAGGATTAATATATCAAGGTGAAGAATCTAGCCTCTGTCCGGTAAGTGTCCATCAATGATGGACTTATAGCAAAGAGCTTGCATAATAGGTTTGCATTTTATAAAGACTCCCTGAAAAAGAAGAGGGTAACTTACCTCAGGTGTCGGTTGGGAGAAACTATAGTTTGCATCATACACTAGAAGGTCGCCTGTACAAAAGTGCTGGTGCAAGACAGAAAAAAAAAAAATCTGGAGGAAGGAGGATGGAGATGAAAATATAGGTCTTTCCTTCACTTATGAGTTCTCATTGCCCTCTGAAGGCAGTACTAAGGGGAAAAAAAGAACCTCAGCATTGTGCCTCTAAGGACAGAGTGGCAAATATGTCATATGTTCAGAGGTAAACCTGGGGATAGGCTTCGAGGTGACTCTCTAAAGCCGGTTTTCTCAAAGTGTGGCCCTGGACCAACAGTTGAATATCAACTGGGAACTTCTTAAAAATGCAGATTCTTCCGGACGCCTGGGTGGCTCAGTTGGTTGGGCGGCTGCCTTCGGCTCAGGTCATGATCCCAGCATCCTGGGATCGAGTCCCACATCGGGCTCCTTGCTCAGCAGGGAGCCTGCTTCTCCCTCTGCCTCTGCCTGCCACTCTGTCTGCCTGTGCTCGCTCCTGCTCTCTCTCTGACAAAAAAAAAAAAAAAAAA
>ML107933.1:0-38100 GCA_003697995.1 Taxidea taxus jeffersonii | reverse complement strand
TGGGCTCGATCCCAGGACTCTGGGATCGTGACCTGAGCCGAAGGCAGAGGCTTTAACCCACTGAGCCACCCAGGCGCCCCCAAACTTGTGTTTTAATAAGGTCTTCAGGTGATTTTGAAGATTGAGAAATTCTAGAACTAGAAGAGTGGCCCTCAACTGGGGTAATTCTGCACTTCTGGGGACATGTGACAATGTCTAGAAATGGTTCTTTATTTACATTTCTCTCTCTTCCTTACTCACACGTACACAGACCTGTGTGTGTATGTATCATTTTAGCATTTATCATTCTGCTTTTACTAAGGGGAATATTAAGGCACAGTAATGAATTATCTTTCCAAATGCTTATTTGAACCTAGGTTTGCAAACTAATTTTTAAGTTCCTGGATTTGGTGGTCTTCCTCCTCTTTTTTCATCCTTCTCTCTCTCTCAAAATTATAATTTTAACGGTTGTTTATGTGTATATGTGTGTGTGTATGTATATGTTTTAGTTTGGCTTAATGATACAAAGAGGAGTGATACAAGAGACTTATCTGCAAGGATTTCATTGTGCCTTCGGGTAAACATTTGTTGCTTTTGTGCATACAACTGCTATAATAAATATTATCTAAAATGATGTAGGTTTTTGGATGAGGAAGAAATGGGGGAACTCCAGAAGTCTTCCCAAACCGTGATGCATCTCAAAGTGCCAAGAAAAGAGGATGGAAAACAAGAATTAACAGTAATAATCACACCACTTGACTGTTTTCATTATCTTATTCTTATATCTTTCAAATCCTCCAAAAACTCATCAAGATGGATTTTAAAAATTTACAAGTGAAGAAGCAAATACTCAGAGAAATGAAGTATCCAAGGTCGCACATCCAGTGAATGGTAGAGTTGGATCAGATTTCACAGATATCTCAGTGGTCTTTCAAATAGGCAATAAAATTTCTATGACTAATGGCACAGAATGCTCTTTCATAGGGTCAAGTTTGAGGAACTGTGCCATGGGAAGAGATGGTAGAACTGGGATGGAAAGGAAGAGGTGGGAAGAAATGAGGTTAAAAAGAATGCAAATACTGGGGCACCTGGGTGGCTCAGTGGGTTAAAGCCTCTGCCTTCGGCTCAGGTCATGATCCCAGGGTCCTGGGATCGAGTCCCACGTTGGGCTCTCTGCTCAGCAGGGAGCCTGCTTCCCTTCCTCTCTCTCTCTGCCTGCCTCTCTGCCTACTTGTAATCTCTGTCAAATAAAAAAAAAAAAAAGAATGCAAATACTGGAATATTAGTCTGTTAATACCATATTTGAATTCCTATAAAGCTCTCTTGCTTCCAGTGATTCCTCTCTCTACAACCAACAGAGGGGTCCTTTTAATTACAGCGTTTCTCATTTTACCCCCGACTGTGAATTCTAACTAATGGAGTGGAGCATAAACCTATTAGACGTTGATGACCTTTTAAACATAAGGATTCAACCTAGTACTTAATCTGTTCCTCATGTGCCATGAAGAGTATTGCTCCAACGACTGCCTGACACTAATCATCCCTTCATCAAACACTGCATTCTCTCTGTTACAATAATTCTGTTTTTTAAAAAGATTATATTTATGTATTTGAGAGAGAGTGAGAGAGAGAGGGCATGAGCAGGGTGGAGGTAGGGGAGAGAGAAGCAGACTGCCCACTGAGTAGGGATCCTCACCTGGCGAGCTCTATCCCAGGACCCTGGGATCATGACCTGAGCTGAAGGCAAATGCTTAATTGACTGAGCCACCCAGATGCCCAGATGCAGAAGGCAAATGCTTAATTGACTGAGCCACCCAGATGCCAGTTTTAGAATCTGGTGATTCTAAAACTCAGGGCTACTAGATTTTTTTTTCCTTGCCTCCCATTTATTTTTGTGGATCTAAATATAGTGAAGTATAATGAAGTAAATTATTAGAGAAATGAATTAAAGAGATGTAAGATACAAGTCATCCTTTTTCATCATGAGATTTAATATACTAGATGCTTAGCCTTAATTTTTGTACTTATCATATCGTGAATTGGTAATAGAGAACTGGTATGAATTTCTTCACCAAACTTGATTGGTATGGCATTAAAGTATCCATAGTCTGTAGAACTTGAATGGCAGCCCTTGGAGTTACCAGCTCAGGCACTTTTCAGTTTTATTATAGTTTTGCCTTTTATTTTGCTAGATGAGCTCACTATTCAAATGTAAAACACATTTATTAAACATAAACTCTCTTTATATCCGGGTAGAAAAACAAATGACAATCTTTCTTATTTCAGGTCCATTTAAGGACACAAGATATTTAAAGTATACACATTCCTAATAATACAGTATTTTAAGAAGGATGAATAAAATTCTTTTGGAATGTAGGGGATGTTGGATTGCATGGAGGGACAAATGGATCAGAAATGCTTCCAGATAAAGTGTTGTTTTGGTTTTTTTTTGACAATAAGTGGACCCAATGTTTTGAATATCAATGCTAGCCCTACTTAATGCCCCTTACATAGCACACAGCCTAGCTTAACTTAAGTGTTCAATAAGAATAAATGATTGCACTGAATTGCTCATTTACAAATGGTTAAATTTATGTATGTGAATTTCATCTCAACAACAACAACAGAAGAATATAGAATTTTTTTTTAATTTTCATACATGCTTTACCTGAAGAGTGAAAGTCAAATGCTGGCAAGCAATTTTTCTAAATAAGTGACTTAGATAAAAATATCATTGAAGTAGAAAAGATGTATAAAAATCCAGATCAACATTTTCTGTTAAGATTCACAGAATCCTTTCTCAGAGTTAACTTTTCTTTGCCTCTGGAAATGTGAATACTTATTTTATAAGGACTTCTTAGAACAATAAGACCAAACTCACTTTTGGTTATATATACCAGTGTGACGGGATATAAATAATGGAGCACCAGTCCTCCCTCAAGTATGAAATAATGTATGGGATATTTTGTGTAAAATCAAGTGAATCAAGAAAAGAATAAGAACTAAAATATTTTCCTCCCTTACCTTCCTTCAAGTAAATACTAATAAATGTATAAATACATATATAATTTTATTTTTATTTTTTAATATACACATGCAATTTTAATAACTCTCTATGTATTTTATATTGTATATGCATCTCTATGTGCATATATATAGGTACACACACAAGAAAACTGAACAAGAAGGAAGAGACTTTCTGATGGTAATCAGAAAAGATGATCTTTGACTAAACTGGAATTAATATTAAATGTTTTAGAACTGTGATTTTCATTCAGTTACAAGATCAGAATCTGCACAGATATGTCGGCGTTTCTATAAAATGAAATCAAAAATGGCAATCAAATTCTAATAAGTTATATATATATGTGGATTATTACATGACAGGTTTAAATGTTTCTGAATTAGATGGGAGGTAAGACAAGGGGATGAGTTTGTTTTTCCTCTACGTTGGTAGTTTTTATTTTTGCATCAGATACATGAAACATCTATTTTAAAAGTAATTATGTTGAGGTGCATGGGTGGCTCAGGTGGTTAACTGTCTGCCTTCCACTCAGGTCATAATGACAGGGTCCTGGGATGAAGCCTGGAGTCAGCTCCCTGCTCTGGAGAGATTGCTTCAGCCTCTCTCTCTGCCTGCTGCTCCCCCTGCTTGTGCATACTCTCTTACTGTCAAATAAATAGATAAAATCTTTTTAAAAAGCAAAAAAAAATTAAATATGTTGAGGAAGAAAATAAATGGGACCTAAGAGTCAGTAATTCTTTTTTTTTTAATAAACATATAATATATTATTAGCCCCAGGGGAACAGGTCTGTGACTCGCCAGGCTTACACACTTCACAGCACTTACCATAGCACATACCCTCCCCAATGTCCATAACCCCACCACCCTCTATCCCCCTCCCCCTGGCCCCCTCAGTTTGTTTTGTGACATTAAGAGTCTCTTATGGGGATGCCTGGGTGGCTCAGTGGGTTAAGCCACTGCCTTCAGCTCAGGTCATGATCCCAGCATCCTGGGATCGAGTCCCGTATTGGGCTCCTTGCTTGGTGGGGAGCCTGCTTCTCTCTCTGCCTCTGCCTGCCTTTCTGCCTGCTTGTGTGCTCTCTCTCTCTTTCTGACAAATAAATAAAATCTTTAAAAAAAAAAAAAAGAATCCCATTTAAGAGTCTCTTATGGTTTGTCTCCCTCCCGATCCCATCTTGTTTCGTTTATTCTTTTCCTACCTCCCAAGCCCCCCACATTGCATCTCCACTTCCTCATATCAGGGAGATCATATGATAGTTGTCTTTCTCCGATTAAGAGTCAGTAATTCTGAGGAGGATTCCTTAATCTACTTTTGCATCTATAACCACCAGTCACTGTGAGCAAGGTTTTGACAGATTAGGGACCTGAGAAAGCCAACTGCAGTGGAAGTAGAAAAGGGGGTAAGTTCATGCAAATATTGATGGAGGCCATTGGCATGGAGTTTTGATGCATCTCAGTAAAAACCCCTGAAATGGTTTTGTTTCACTTCCCTTCATCATCCTTTCTTGACATAATGACAATGTGGTTGCTTCAAAACCTTAGTTGCACACCTGCAACTTCACAGCTGTAGATGGCTCAAGCAACACACAGTGCTGACTGTTTACTCTTAAAATTTCTGATCCCAGCCCCAAGTGGGCTGCTTAGGGCCCTTTCTCTAATTCATTCATATTCTGTCAACCAAAATAATTATTTGACATTCTGTCTTCTCTGCTCAGCCTTCACTCTTCACTTTCAATTGATGACCTGGGTTCCTATTTTGCTGTGAAAATTCAAGTAATTTGAAGATAACTTCCACAAATTTTGGCAACCACACCTGCTAACCCTGTGCACACATATCAGTAAACCCTGTTTGCCTTTCTTTTTTCTTCCCATTGCAGTGAATAAGATCCTCATTATCCTGAGGCCAACCATATCACTTGAATACAAATTCCTTTTACTAGTTAAGTACATAAATACTTCACAGCAGTGGACCTGCCATTCTTTCCATCATCAATTTTACCTCCATCCCCTTGATTAGGTAATTCTCAATGGTATACAAAGGAGCTATGATTTCTTCAATCTAAAATGAAAAATAATATATCTATATTCTTCATGTCCCACCGGCTATCATACTATTTATCTTCTTAAATTTAAAACTGTTAAATGTTTTCAACTCCTGTTCCTCTGTACATCCTCTCTTCCAGACATCTCTCAAACCCACCTTAATTAGCTATTTACCTCTACAAGTTAATAGAGAAAACTCTTGCAATAATCCTCATAATGTCAATGAAAACATTGCTGCTATCTTTTTTTTTAATCCTTCACACAACACATTGAATCCATTAGCAACTTTTGTGTGCTATGTTATCAAAATATATCCTAAATTGTACCTCTTATTTTTTTCTCTTATTGCTCTCTTCCTTCTTCAAGCCACCAGTGATGGTATCTGGCTCACTGTAGTCATCATCTAGTTGGTTTTGCTGCCTCTGACCAACGGCATGGTTTTGTTTTGTTTTTGTTCAAAATTTACTTATTTAGAGAAAGAGTGAATAAGCAGGAGAAGGAGC
Organism: Taxidea taxus jeffersonii; assembly: GCA_003697995.1. Classification (NCBI taxonomy): domain Eukaryota; kingdom Metazoa; phylum Chordata; class Mammalia; order Carnivora; family Mustelidae; genus Taxidea; species Taxidea taxus. Next base: position 32,550 of record ML107933.1, on the reverse strand, counting down.
AGGAGGAGAGGGAGAGACTCTCAAGCAGAATCCCCACCGAGCATGGAGCCCCATGTGAGCCTCAGTGTCATGACCTTGAGATCGTAATTTGAGTGAAAACCAAGAGTCAGATGCTTAACTGACTGAGCCACCCAGGAACCTCCAGCTTGGGTTTCATTTTCACTCTAAGATCATTATGACCCTGCTAAAAAAGCTTCCCTCCTATTTCTCAAAATTCATGATATCTACTGCCTGTTACCAATTAAGAATCAGTTTTTGATAATTTGTTTTCACAAAAAGACTTTATTCAGCAGGATTGTCCTAAAACTATGAAACTTGTAGGAGTACCAGAATGGAAAATACCTGAAGGTGCTTTAGCATCTTTGAACCAGTGACACATAGGAAGCCACTAACCAAAGGTTACAGTTCAACTAGAGACAGGATGCATGGAGGAAGCAGTTCCCAGAGCAAAGTAATGAAAAATAATTTATTTCATCCTTTATAACAGAACTATTCAAGATATTTGTTTAATAGCAAAAAGCATTTACCACTGAGAGGAAGTAGAAAATTCTCTATATTGATCTGTGGTTCCTTCCTAATAGGCAGGTGCCCAAAACATGAATGGTTATTGCCTCAGTAGATAGTGGATACTGAAGATATTTAGTAGATAATGGATTCCCAACTACTCTAGATATTTTTTTCTCTCTTTCCTCTTAGAGAACATGCATGTAAACTGGGAAGAAGGGCAGAGGGAGAGGGAGAGAGAGAGAATCTTAAAGCAGGCTCCATGCTCAGTGTGGAAGCTGATGTGGGGCTGGGTCTCATAACCCTGAGATCATGACCTGAGCTGAAATCAAGAATCAGAGGCCTAACTGACTGAGCCACCCAGAAGCCTCTGGAGATATTCTCTAACATTGGAATTAGAGAATGTTTCACCTGAGATTTAAGTATTAATATAGAATCAGACAATATACACATTTCCTTCCACCTTACAGTCAAACATTAACGCTTACATATGATTACTGTAGAAGCAAGGCATACATTCCACAATTGCTCTCAAGAATCTAATAATGTGATAGATCAAAAAAGACATCAAGTGGGGCCTGGGACCTCAGTTTATTAAGTGTCTGCCTTCAGCTAAAGTCATAATCCTGGGGTACTGGGATTGAGCCCTGTGTCGGGCTCCTTGCTCAACGGGGAGTCTTCTTCCCCCCTCCCTCTGTCCCTCCACCCAGTTTGTGCTGCTCTCTCTTGCATACTGTCTCTCTCTCTCAAATAAATATGTTAAATCTTTAAAAAAAGACATCAAAATATAATAAAAATTGTGATCACGTATTAGTTTTCTATTGTTGCCATAACAAATTACAGCATACTTAGAAGCATAAGCCAAACAAATTTATTATCTTACAGCTCTATAGGTCAAAAGTTTGACACAGATCTCACTTAGTAAGATCTTGATAAGGCTGCATTTCTTAGTGGAGGCTCTAGGGGAGAACGCGATAATACAGACATAGTGAAAATATGCTCCTTGATACCCAACAGAAAAAACTCCAGGGATATTGGCCACAAATATATATGGAGCTTTAATAAAACTGGCACTATATTGTTTTTTGTTATAGACTATAATAACACCATCAATGTAATTTTCAATGATTGGGTTCAGAATAATCAACCAGCTACCATCTCTGCCCTCCATTGGTCTATGTACCGAAGGAAATACAATTAAATGAAGACCATTACACAGTAGAGTAAAGCCTGTACTAGAAGTAAGATGCACGGGGAACACTGATCAGGAAAACATAATGAAGACTGGGATGTGTTTCCAAAGAAAACAGTATTACTAAAGAGTAAGGGAAATGATATGCCAGATAGAGGAGGATCTGGGAAGTGTGGAAGGTGACAGTTGTTTCTTCAACTGGGAATGGATTGTTGGTGTAGAAACTACATGTTAAGGGGAGGAGCATGCAAGTGCATGTTGAGGCATAGATTAAACTAGTGTTAGGATTAAGGTTTATTTTTTGCAAAATATATGCAGCTACTGGGTAATCATATTTGTCAACATAATGATTCCACTCAAATATGGCCTGTTTTTCTCATCCCCGGTTCTGGGCTGCTGAAGTTACTCAGCTAAGTACCAACACCATAAGATATAATCAACATACTATAGGACAACTTAAAATGTTACTTTTATCTCCACTTTACATATGGAACTTATAATAAATCAAGTAGACTTCATGGCTTCAACTATGTTATCTATTCCTCCATTCATTCTTCAGATAGGGGTGTAAGGACACTATCTTTCTCACTTCCCTTTGGGATATATCAAATGACCTACCATAAAGGAAACTGTGATGGCCCCTGGTTGGCTCAGTCTGTTGAGTGTCTGACTCTTGATTTCAGCTCAGGTCATGATCTCAGGGACCTGGGATCGAGCCCCAGTTTGGGAGTCTTCTTGGCATTCTCTGCCCGCCCCCCACTCATGTGCTCACATTCTCTCAATTTCTCAAATAAATAAATCTTAAAAAAGGTAGCTGTGAAAAAACTTAGGGTTGAGAAAATGCATATAAAATCCTTAGCACAGGGCCGCCTGGGTGGCTTAGTGGGTTAAAGCCTCTGCCTTTGGCTTGGGTCATGATCCCAGGGTCCTGGGATCGAGCCCCCTGTCCGGCTCTCTGCTTGGTGGGGAGCCTGCTTCCCTTCCTCTCTCTCTGCCTGCCTCTCTGCCTACTTGTGATCTCTGTCTGTCAAAAAAAAAAAAAAAAAATCCTTAGTGCAGAGTTTAGCTCATAGTGGGGTAACTCTTTCATATAGTATAAAAGAAATGATTAATGATTTGCTTATTTCTGGTTGTAGAATGGAAATAGGCATATATTAGGAGTCTAACCAGACATGGATTTACATTGGAATACGAGATCAACCATTTACTTCTGTATGACCTTGGCCAATTCTGGCATTCCTTTTAAGTCTCAATTTTCTCATTTTTAAATGGGGATGATTGTATTGATTTTCCAGAACTAGTTTGAGATTTATAGTTTAGATAAATACATGATAAAATATATTGTTCCATTTAATTCATTTCAATTCAAATGTCAATATGTGGCAGATTTTTTTTAAAAAACTAACCATTTAGCAAATTTAAATTTATTTCCTCTCAATTCTTTTCAGTTCAATTGTCAGCAGTATCAAACTTAATCATTTAAATGGATGATAGGCAAGACTTTATAAGAGGTTATTGCAGTCTTTTCAGATGCTTGCTTTCAGGATGATGGATTATCACTACATAGAGGTTAAAATGAATGATGGAAGAAAGTTGGCTCCCTGTGGGAGTTTCCAGGAAACTGTAAGAATATACATGGGACTGGGTTCATTCAATACTAAAAATACATCAATACCTGTTAATATATCTTCTTCTTTTCCCATTTGATGGACCATTTATTTTGTATAGGTTTTCATTTACTCATTAAAGTGGTATGCACCATTAGCTTGGACTTCTAAATAGATAGTAAGATAATAAGCTACCTGCCAGCCATCTCCGGAGTCCTCCCATGCATACTCAAAATTCAGTTAGCTGAATTTCATATTCTACATAGGGTCTTTGGATTATGAACACATTATATTATTGTCCTTTGTTCAATTCTAATAGTCTCCATTGGTGAAAGGGACTCCTGAAGAATGTACAAGAATAGCTTGCTCAGTTAGGTGTGTTTCCCCTCCAACTTGTGCTTATTTGGACTCTAAACATTCTGTTGGTATCCTTTGTATTTGAAATCATAAAATGTTCCATAAAAGTTTCACTGAAGAAAGGTATTTTCTTATAATAGATATGGGAAGGTTGTTTTAAATAAGAGAAGTAATATGAGTCCATTTGGGGACTTTTGCAAATTGCAGATATCCACTCATCGTACACACTGGTATTACTCTTAAATAGTTTACTATATATTATTTTAAAATAATTTTATATTATGAATAGGTAGTAGTGTAACTTGTAATTTACATTTTTATTCTTGTTCAGAAAACATGTTACCTTAGCAAAACAAAACCAAATCAGCAAGTACACAAATAACAACAAACTCCTTTTGGATAGTGTCATTCTACATTCCATTCCCCTGTAAAGAAAACCACAGCCAGACAGTTGTTAATTAAGTCTGTGAAGGCAAATTTTATTCAGAACTATAGCAACAGAAGAGAGACCCCAGTATAGACCTGGGCTGCATTTTGAATATAAGAAGAACAGTGGGAATATACAGCCAAGGAGCAGGGGCATTGGTGGATGAAAAATTACTGAGAGAAAATATTAAGTCTAGGGGAACTTTGGCTAAACTGACCTAACAGGAGTCCTGCTGAAGGCAGGCCAAGGTGATCAAATACTAAGGGTGGGCACTGAGGAATTTTGATCAGATGTGGAAGAGAATCAGATATCAAGGCAGGGAGTTGGGGGGATTCTTACTAAAATATCCCTACAAGTTTCTTACTAAAACTGGATTCTACAAGGAAATGCACAGATGGGCCTAGGAGACATTTCATGAACCTGATTAAAGTTCAATCAAGCAAAGAATCTTTGTCATCCCAAAGAGATAAAAATCAAAGTAAGAATAGAAAACAAATAAAATGTGATAACTGGGGGCGTCTGGGTGGCTCAGTTGGTTGAGCAACTGCCTTCGGCTCAGGTCACGATCCTGGAGTCCTGGGATCGAGTCCCACATCAGGCTCCCAACTCCATGGGGAGTCTGCTTCTCCCTCTGACCTCCCCTCTCATGCTGTCTCACTCTGTCTCTCTCTCTCAAATAAATAAAATCTTAAAAAAAATAAAAATAAAATGTGATAACTGTCTGTTGTTGCTAGTATTACTACATTATTGAGAACTTTGTGTCAGTTACTTATATGTTAAGTGCTTTACTGAAATATTTTATTCTCTAACCAGTTCTATATAGTCAGTAGAATTATCTTCACAATTTTACAGTTAGGAAACCATGTCAAGTTGTGAAATCATTTGCCTAATGCCACATAGCTAGTATGAGTAAGAATAGTGTGACTTTAGACTTAATAGTCTTGTATTCCTGTTATATTGGGTAATTGAGAGTGTTATATTATCCATACCAAATATGATCAACTCTTTCTTAGATTTATCTCTAAATTGAAATCTTTCCTGAGAAGTTGTAATCAAATGTTCTGAGGCAGAGGGAGTATAGGTTGGGGGCACATAAGGGAGGTTGTTGACTCTAGAATACTGCTCTTGTGCCTCACTCATACTAGAGTGAGCTTTGGTGGACAATTGGAGTAATGGTATGAAAAAAGAACATGAGGGGAAGCAGTGAGGGTAAGGGGAAAGAAAGGGTATTCTGACTTTCAATGGTCACTTCTCAGAAATCTGTTTTGAGCAGAGCTCTATGTTAATCTTCCTTTTGTTATAGCCCTTGGCGATTTGCAAAGAATTTTCATATATATGACCTTACTTAATCCCTGTAATAAAGCTCTAAAGAAAGTACAGTGCTTCTCCAATTACTAAAAAGAAAATGATGTTCAGAGAATTAAATCACATTGTCTGTGGGCAGAATAAGGAAACTTTCATTTATCCAGCACATATTTAATTTAGCACCAACTAAGTGCTGGACACTGTGTTAAGATGTTGAAAGAGTTTCCTTATAACTCAGGACATAAAGTCTCATTAGAATCCTAGGAATATTGTTCAGATTGTTTCATCATGAACTCAGTTTTACTGTTGTTGTTGTTTTTTTTTCAGAACTATGTATAACAATTGTAATTTTAGTTAAATTGTGACATTACTGCCATCCCTACCCCACTCCCAAGGACTTCATACAGGGTGAAGTCTTCTGAGTTAGGGAGGAAAAATCAGATGGTATTACCTGAGCATTACTTTAAAATTCTTTGAGAGGTGTTCTGACTTTGGAGGTTTGGGAGAAGTTAGAGGTGTATACATACTTTTAATTGTGTTGTAATTACCACAGTAAACTCTGGATTTCCCCTTTAGGTCCCAGTTGTGTAGCCTAGCAACCACAATAATGTCAGTATATAAATTCCTCATGTGTAGGTGATTCTTGTTAATACTAGTGGCTGAGTGCAAATCATGACTCTATGGGTACCAAACACTTAAAGCCAAAAGAAGTATATGTCTTTCAGTCCGAAGTTCATCATCTGAAAATGGGCTCAGCTAAATAATGTATCAAAAGACTCCTGGGTAATTAGTGGAGAGTTTGACTGTGTCATCTTTCTTCAATTTTCTACTACTTTTCTACTAGTCATCTTTTCTACTCCCGTTAGGTGCTTTAAATTCTGAACTTCCCTTTCTTTCTTTAAAAAAAAAAAAAATGCCCTCTTCATTCTCTGTCTTTTGTTCTCTCTCCAGGACAACATTCATCTGGCTTCCTGTTTGTTACATTGGAGAGCCTTGGTAGAAGTTCAGATGGAGGTAGGAAGATGACATTGACTTACTATTTTATTACAGAAAAATTGTCTGTTTTTTTGTTCTGGGACCCTGAAAAGCAACTTCTAAAATCTTGGACTTTTCATGAGAGTATCTTTACTGTTCATGGTGAGCCCCTGGGACCACTACCTGGGTTTACTTTAACAAAGAAACTCATAGTGAGCTCCTAGATAAGTAGACCTCTACATAGTCAGGTTGGAGGGTGGCTGTCTTTGGGTCAAGTGATATCAGTCCAACCTCCTGACCTTCATGGAGGCTCAGAGGATTGAAGGTTGAGTTCAGTCATGTGGCCAGCGATTCAATAAATGATGTCTGTGTAATGAAAGACTAATGAAAACACTGAACATGCAAAGTTTGGGTGAGCTTCCTTGTTGGTGAACACATCATTGTGCCTGGAAGGTGAGGAGTCCTGACTCTGTAAGGAGAAGACTTGGTAGCTCCATATGTAGGACTCTTCCAGACCTCTCACTGTACATCTCTTTTTTTGTCTGGTCCTTGTTTGTATCCTTTTTGCAAAACTGCAATCGTAAGTAGAATGTTTCCTGACTTTGAGTCTTTCTAGTGAATTACCAAACATAAGGGGTAGTGGAACCACCACCCTCCTCCCCCGCTCACCGGCCTTTTTGTAACCTACTTGTCAGATATGTGGGTAACCTGGGAACATCAGAACTTGTGGCTGAGGTCTGATGTGAAGGTAGTCTTGTTGGGGATGGTGCTTTCAGCCTATGGATTCTTCCCTAACTCTGGAAAGTAAGTGGGAAAATGACATTAAAGTATGGCAGCTTCTTAAATATAGGTCTATGCCCAAGTATGCATACATCATTGCACTCTTTTTTGCAGGTCTATCCCTAGTTTGTGTATGCTTTTGCATTTAAAGATCAACATATTGACTTATTTTGGACAATGTTAAAGCCAACAGAACCTCTTTAACCAATGCTATGGGTTGAATTATGATCTCCAAATGTATATGTTGAAGCTCTCACCCCCAGTACCTCAGGATGTGACTGTTTCTACATACAGGGCCTTTAAATAGGTGATTAAGTTAAAATGAAGCCATTAGGTTGGGCCCCAACTCAAACTGAATGGAGCCCTTGTAAGAAGAAGAAATTTGGACATACAAAGAGACACCATCAGGGATGCTGACACACAGATGAAAGTCATGTGAGCACAAAGCAAGAAGGCAACCCTCTGCAAGCCAGAGAGAGAGGTCTCAGAAGAAATCAGACCTGTCACCTTCTTAGTCTGGGACTTCTGGCCTCTAGAACATGAGAAAATTAATTTTTATTGTGTATATCGCCCCATCTGTGGTATTTTGTTAGGGCATCCCTGGCAAATTAATACAATCATATGTACAGAAAAGTAGGAAATGCTTAAGAATGTGTATATTTATGTCTGGCCCCTAACTAATGATTGACTAACGCATTTGTAGAAAACCCATTTCTTTTGGGTTTGAGACAACATAAATTCTAAGGTGTAATTTATCACCATGCTTCCATATAGGTTAATGTTGAAGCTGGGCTGTTCCCTGAAATTGTACCCTTGCTTGACTTCTCCCCATTTGATCACTGCTTTCTCCTGGGAGCATTTTGTTAGTAAACCACTTCAGTACAAACCTTAGTTTCATAGTCTGACTTTTGGGTAATCAGCTTCAGGAGAGGGTATTTATTCTGCTATCTTCTTTCCTGTGAGATCGCTGTAGGCTGGCAGGTCCTCTAATCAGTATTTACTCCCCGCCTCCACGCCTCAAGGTAGCTGGACTGCATTAATTCTCTACTTGCAGATGTATTACCTCTCCTTCTAACTTTCCTTCTTGATCCAATAGTGGCAGCAGCTCTGTTGGTGAAGTTCCACAGTACAGCTATCTTCTCTGTGGTTTCTTCAACCTGAGCTCACATTATGTCAATAGAAAACTGGAAACATTACAAAGCCTAAGAAAATCATGCTATTTATTGGCTCTGATTACACAGTCTTATTTCCTTTTTGTTGTTGTTGTTATATCTATGTCATAGTTAAGAGGAACATAGTGATAAAGTAGATAAGCATATGGATTCTAGAGCTTTCCCACCTAAAAGGCCTTTAACCAGGGGTGTCCAAAGTACTTTAGGACTCTGTATATCAATATCTCCACATGTAAAATAGGAATAATAATATATATTTCATAGGTTTTTTTTTTTCTTAAATTGAGTTAACATGTCTAAAATAGTCATACTGGTAAGTATTCAATAAATGGTAACTTCCTATGTTGCTATTGCCTATTCAATATTCTAAAGTATTACAGTATTTTTATTATTTTAATAGAGTATTTTAGAGTATTAGAGTATTTGAGTGTTCTTGAAAGTAGGGGTAAGAAAAACTCTTTCCTCCTTCTAAAACTTCTTTCTATGCCCTACAAGTGAAAGTTTGCACCCCACCCAACGGCATTTCTTCCAGAGCAGAGTTCTCTAGCAATTGACCCAGTATATTCTTGCATTTATTTAACCCACATTTTTGTGTAAGACAGTGGTCTAGGTACTAGGAATATATCAGTAAGCAACACAAAGTGTAAGTCAATCATAATACACATGACACAAGTAAACCGTGGCAAGGCTGCAAGACCACCACTTTTCCATTGGAGAAAGTGACGAGGCTAGGGATTGTGGATTCCCTTTATGTGGGAAGTCAGCCAAGATCTCCAGGTATAAGTGGCATTTGAGAAAGGCCTTGATGGAAAAGGAAAAGCCAGCCATAAAAAGGGATAGGATGAAGGACTTTCTAGGCAGAGAAAACTGCAATTGCAATGGCTCTGGCATAGGAATAAAAATTTGTCAGGAAAAAAAGAATAAAGTAACAAGATGATAAGAAAGAAGTAAACTTCAGAGATCCCTGACCCACATAGGAGAGTTCCCTCGGGATGTTCCTTATATACAAATAAAGCAATTCAGTTATATGAAAACAACAGCAAACAAAAGTCGTCCTACCATGAAACTGTTAGAAATTTTCCTCCAGTGCTCCCTATGTTAAAAAAATGAGCTGATGAGATTACTGAATTGAGAGAGCTACCCACATAACCTGAAGGACCAATTCACTTACCAATATCTAGAATTTCAGATACTTGCATGCCTTTGTTTAGAATATTTCTGAGTTCTCACCAAGACCAGGGAAGCCCAGGGAAGCCAAAAAGAAAAGTAAAGTGTCAAATATCTATTCACATTTGCCCTGAAATAACTTCTAGACAGTAACTTTGAAATATATAGCAGCTCATTCGATCCACATTCCTTCTCAGATCTGTGTCCTCTCCACTTTTGTACAGATGAATTTAAAATTTTCCCAGTAAGATTTGGCGTTGAGCTTCTAAATGTTCATCAAAGATAACATTGAAAAATTCAATTATGCTCCCCCCCCTTTTTTTTCTCCAAAAGGAAGAAAACCTTGCCATAATCAGTGGAGCTATTTTTAAATTGCAGGAGGGCAGAAATGAAGGTACAAATTAATGAGCTGATGTCATATTAATGTAGTCTTTTTGATCTTGTAATCATGAGCTCTTTACAAATCATGTTTGGTTTCAAGATTGTGATTCGAGACTCCTGGTTGCAGACATATAATTTAAATACCATTAAAGGAAGCTCCAGATGTTTCAGTGGAAACATTTCTTATATTAAAGAATGAAACTACAGAAGATGATCTTGTCTAACTAGCTGTGTGCCCATGGGCAGTTTGCTTTCCCTCTCAAGGCCTTCGGTGCTTTATCTGGATTGGTTGATTTCCATGGCTCTTTCCATTTTGACTTTGTGTGAAAATTGTCTATGATTGATAAGTACAGAAAAATACATCATAAAATAAAAGTCTTAGAATAAGGTCTGGTGATAGGCCAAGTAGTAGTCTTAATAATAATAAAAAAGAAAGTCTAGGTTACCCATTTCTTTAGGGATGGGGTGGTGTCTGTCATTCTATTTCAGAATTCTTCTTGGCCTATATGCTGACATGCTCACAGAATCCAGACTTCACACTCTAGGTCACCATGCTTTGTGATGAGGGTGGATTGGAAGCAGGACATTTATTCATTCTCTGACAACTCTTTCTAATTCTTCAGGATCCCTTGGACTGGGTAGGAAAGTTTTTACAACAAAACATTTTTACTAAATGTAAAAAAAAAAAAATAGGGGAAACAAGGAAAGAAAAACAACCTAACAACAAAAAATACTTGACATTTAAAAGTGATTTGAAAACAAAACAAAAATCTGAATTATAACAGAACAAGATCAAAATGACTGTGCCGTCAGGAACAGTTCCTAAGAGGCAAAATAACATTTTTAGTTTTGCAAAAATGAATGTTTTTGTTCTTCTCTGAATATTCTTCATTAGGCAGAGGCTATTTATTTATCGAAGGTCAGGAATTTTAACTTAAAAGCTAGAACAATTGGATAAAATGTGTAGTGTGATTTCTTCAAGGACCACTCAAGGAATTGTTTCTTGTCTGTGCCTTAAACACTTTCAGTGGTGCTTTTTTGACAGGTGTGTGGTTATGAATATTTATAGTATTGCCAAACATGAAAAATATAATGTTTTGTTCCAGCCCTAGAATGGAATGTATATGATGCTTCTGGAAAAAATAGGGAGAAATGGTAAACAATTTATCTTTGAGACTGAAGTTCTAGTCTGGATTGACATATAAGGCCATTGAGTGGTTTCATAGAGAATAGGTTCATTGATACCTTTTTTAACTTATACCACTTCAGTTATCATTGATAAAAGTCATCTCCAGTAATGAATTCCCTTGTTTCACAAACTCTGTTATACATTTTAGGTGTTCTCTTAATTGTAAACAGAATTCTTAGGTGCCCAAAAAGCTGAACAAGGACAAGTAACTGAGTATGAAGTATAAGATCTTATTTTTTTTAAAGATTTTTTTATTTATTAGAGAGAGCAAGAGAGACAGAGAGAGAACATGAGCAGGAGGAGGGGCAAAGGGAGAAGCAGACTTCCCGCTGAGCAGGGAGCCCCATGTGAGGCTCAACTCAGGACCCTGAGATCATGACCTGAGCCAAAACCAAGAGCTGGCCACTTAAGCAAGTGCTTAAAACCACCCAGGCACCCCAATAGGTGATGCTGTTAAAAGACATATGGTTCCATATCAGGAAGCAGGAATGTGGCTAATGATAGAAGGAAAGAGGAAGAGCCAACACAAGTTTGTGTCATAAAGATGGTCCACTAAGTACAACTGGTTACTGGATCTCATGGTTTAGTCTGTGGCAGAGAGGGGAAGAATGAATATACCAGCCTTTGTCTTCCATCTGCCAGTGATCCAACCACAGGACATTCCCTCCAGCCTGCTTCTCGGTTTTGTATTTGTGGAAGTACATTGGGTTTCCCTTTGCCCCACACATCATCATTCACAAAGGAAGGGGTAGGGAGTATCAGGCAAACGGGGCCAGCATACAGGTTGCACGTGTATGAATCTAGTTGAAGCCTATGTAGAAATGGCTCCAAAAGCAGTAGCCACTGAGAAAGATAGTCTGGTGTTAAGTGAATGAGTTGTTCAGTTAGATGCAGTAGACGGTGACATTTAAAATCCACCTAAGACAATAGGTGTGTGTTTTATTTCTAATTCTATTGTCCTTGGAACTATTTGAATAAAGCAATCCTTTCTCACTGTGGGTTTTTAGGTCACATTCATAAACGGTTTATGCTTCTGCTACAGCTTCTGGATTAGGCGTGCATAAGCAGTTGCAAGTTAGTTTGTGTGTTCACATTGACATAGCCATGCTTTCTCACTAATACCACATTTGGATTTGTGAACTCTTGGTTCCCTCATACCTACCCTTCATCTTTTACCTGCTGATCCTCATGAGCAATATTTGATGACTGCATGGCAATCTTGTATGTGTTAGTGTCATACAGCTGTTCAGTTCTTAAACCTCACCGCTGAATAACATTCCCACTTAGCAATTGTAAGATATTATTTCAAACTGAATACCTATCAAATTATCTCTTGTTAGCTATTCAATTAATATAATGTATAGCCTCTATTTCAGATGATATGTAAATATATGCACTATCAGAAAACTAAAATAACTTGAAAGTAGAGCTGGGGGACTGGGATGAAGGGAACTGGGGTCAGAAAATATGAAGACAAAAAAACTTAGCATGCAAAATTCATGTCTTTTTCTTTACTCCTTCTTTTTCTCTTCCTTCTCATTTTTCTCCTTCTCCTTCATCCTTTTCTTGTTTCCCTTAGTTAAAGCTGAGTTAAACTCATTATTATTTAGCCACACTTGAAATATACTTTGATGACAAATAAAACAATTTCATTAATATATAATGAAAAAACTTGTGGCCATAAAAACAAAACTTCTGAATAGCCCCCAGGCTTTTTTATAGTTCATCCTGAATTTATGGTGTGAAACTGTCATGAGAATAACCTTGATTCAAAAAATGCAATTCACAACTTAATTATAAGTCCTTACAGCATTGTTATCACATTTCTGGACATGCTATCGAAGGTAAGGCAAAGAACAATGTTTACTTGAATTTATATGAATGACTTCTTTTAAAGAAACTATTAAAATCAGTTATTGTTTGGGGGTGCCTGCTGGTGGCTCAGTTGGTTATGCATCTGCCTTCAGCTCAGGTCATGATCCCAGGGTTCTGGGATGGAGCCTTGTGTGGGGGTTCCCTGCTCAGCAGGGAGTCTGCTTGTCCCTCTGGCTCTGCTTCTGCCCATTCCCTAACCCCCCCCCCGCCACTTATGCTCTCTCTCTCACTTTCTTTCTCTCAAATAAATAAACAAAATCTTAAAAAAAAAAAAAAGTTACTGTGTGAATTTCAGTAATGAGTTTTGGTCACCCAGGGGGAAATCATTTTGCCAATCTAGGATAGTTGGAGAACGGCTATCACATTATTAATTAATGATTTTCACCATTGGGATAATTATTGCCTTTAAAGTAAAATTTGATGGGAAAGAGGGAATAGGGAAGAAACCCAGCATTAGCTGAAATGATCATCAGGAGAATCCTGTTATCAGTTGCTCCTGGAGTCTTAGCAAGGAGCGACATCGTGGCTAAAATCCAGGAAGAATACCTAGTACATATGTGCACACAGCTTCAGTATAATCCCTTCATTATTGGAGGGATTTTATAATTATAATTATATTCCATTATAATCCAATATCTTCTAGTTGTATTGGTTCTAATCATCTTAAATTGTACTCTTATTCTGCCGTTACTAGAGGAAAGCTGAGAAGTAGTTGAAATCTGTCTAAGTTTTCCTTATGTTAGAATCAAATCATATATATTCTCCTATTTTTTGCACTTCCAGGTTACTTTTATGTGGTTTTCAGAAAATATGAATGGAAGCTTTGATAGAGTTCAAAACATGCCATGGGAAAATATGGCACCTTGGTATATTGAATATTTTAAGCTGGGAGAGTTTGAGAAAATGGCTCAAGTAGGAGAGTCACTTTGATCTTTCTACCATTTTCAGCTGAGACAGGTCATAAAAGCCTCCCAAGAGAGATGCCCTCTCTCTATACCCAGAGGAAAGGAACATCTTCATCTCCCAAGGCAAAGAGATGCCCAGAAGAATCCTAACAAACAGGCCTTACTAAGTTTTCTCCAGTTTATTGTGATCATCTCATCGTCTGTAACCTATCCTATTCCTCCAGGATTGCAGACTCTAAAAATATTCAAGTCTGTTTCTTCCAGTCTTCATTTGATTGTAAAGGCTCTTGTCACATAAACACAAAATACTTTTGTATTCTTTTCTTTTTTTTTTTTAATTACGTTAGTCACCATACAGTACATCATTAGTTTTTGATGTAGTGTTCCAAGATTTATTGTTTGCATAGAACACCCAGTGCTCCACCCAGTATGTGCCCTCCTTAATACCCACCACTGGGCCAACCCATCCACCCACCCCTCTCCCTCTAAAACCCTCAGTTTGATTCCTGGTGTTCATAATCTCTCATGGTTTGTCTCCCCTGCTGACTTACCCCCTTTTATTTTTCCCTTCCTTCTAATTTTGTATTCTTTTCTTCTGTTAATCTGTCCCTTTCAGTTTTATGTTTAGACCCAGCCAGGGACTCTAGGAAAGTCGTTTCTTCCGTGTTGCATCTGTAAAACAGTATTTTTGTGAAACCAATGGCTGTTGGAATAAAAAAGATTTTATGGGCAGATGTCAGTGGTATGCTCAACAGGCAGGCGCCTGAATATAATGCCTTCTGGTCACAGTCATTCTGAAACTGAGAGTTTTAGAATGATGTTTATCAGACCACAGAGCCTGGCCTGGAAATCTTACCCTCACCTTTTATGGAAAGAATTTTGAAATGCATGAAATTTGTAAGTCTGACTTGCTCCAGCTTTTAAATCCCCAAACTTTTATTCCTGTACAATATCATCATTTATCCCCTATTAATATATGTGAAGAGTGGAATTATCTATTAGTTTTGACTAAAAAATTAAACAGTCTTTAGGAGCAACGTTTCCCTTAAAATTTTACAAATCATTCAACTCAAAATATTTAAAAAAATGGGAAATATGTTATTGTGATTGTTCCAAATGTGGAATCTTTTTATCAAATTTAATATTCACATACTTCTCCCACCTTTAATTTTAACATAGGTTTTCTCACTTCATATGTGTTTCTCCCTTTTTCACCCCAGATTTTTAGATATTAAAATTTTACTGCTTTAATGCAAATATAAAAAATATTTGGCTCAGCTTCCTTTTAAAATTAAAAATATCTTCATTTTTAAGTTGTTATTCTATCAGAGATTTAGACTGAATAGAATTATTTTTTGAGTCTTATCAATCCACTAAGATAAACTTTTACAACACCGATTTAGGGTTTTAAAATATTGTGACGGGGCGCCTGGGTGGCTCATTGGTTAAGCCTCTGCCTTCGGCTCAGGTCATGATCTCAGGGTCCTGGGATCGAGCCCCAAGTCTGGCTCTCTGCTCAGCAGGGAGCCTGCTTCCCCCCCTCCTCTCTCTGCCTGCCTCTCTGCCTACTTGTGATCTCTGTCTGTCAAATAAATAAATAAAGTCTTTTAAAAAAATAAATAAAATATTGTGGCAAGACGATGCAAAGGAGGTTCATTAGTTTTTTATTTGTTTTCCTTTTCTAAATAAGTACAGTAATACTTCAAAGAAATAGGGAAATTACTGTTACTTTCTTAACAGCAAATACCATAGCAAAATATATGAATTCAATGCGTTTGTCAGGAAGTAGAAGGAAGGGGAGAGGCAGAGGTTAAAGGAAGAAAGAGAGGCAAAGAGAGGAACTCTTCCTTCCCAGCCAACAGAGATATTCTGTCTCCTAGGATTTCTGACAAATAGCAAAGCACTCACTTATTTTCACAGTTTGCCCCTTTCAGTTGGATATGGGGCATCCTGTTTTTTTTGTTTTGTTTTGTTTTTTTTCCTTCCCACAACAGAAGGCAAAATTTAGATCTCAGGGAGAAAATCAATGAAAACCTTCTTAACAAGTTTTTTTTTTTCCCTCGAACCTATGCAGATAATCCAGTGTTCTTTAGAAATTAAGATTCTGAATTGCATTAGAATTAAGGCCTGATAATGCAGCCTGCATTTGAATATTAAATCTGCACATGGTTGCTTGAATTTATTACTAAACTTTAGTTTACAGAAGAACAGATGGTTCCCTGTGCTCCAGATCAAATACTGTCAACTACTTATTTGATCATGTGCATTGGGTTTTTGATTTAAATAATTGAGCTTTTGCAGTCAGTACTTCTGAAATCTGACCCGCTTCTTGCAGCTTTTCCGATTATGGAGACCATTTCTGGCTCTTGACCAAGGCCTATTAATACCAACTCTTTGAATATAGTTAATCCATGAGTGGAAATTTAAAAGAAAGTTTTCATGCTCTCTCAGAATATAGAATCTTCCATTTTGTGTTACAAATAATCAAGTAGATAACACTGGGCTGGATTTAAATAAACCATTATCCACAAAGAAGGGAACCTGGACTAATCTGTTCGGTTATGTTGTTCCGTGGTAGATTTTTTGTAAAAACGGCCCAATCATTGTTCTCTCTGGGTTCATCCCCTTTGCTCTGTTACTTTGAAGCTTCTCCTATCAAGAGGGGAAGTGTGTTTCTTCACCTCTGGAGTCAGGTCGGGTCTTACTACTTGTTTTAAGCATTAGAATACTGTATTAGGGACATTTTGATAATTTGAGTCCAGTGATTTATCCCAGCCAAGACTAGCTAAACAAGCTACTTGAAATTTGCAGGAACACTATATGAGCACAGTATAGGTGAGCACAATCCAAATTGCCACTCCACAACAATGAAAGCTAAATAAATTATTTTAAGCCATTAAGCTCTTGTGCTATTGGTTATATACCAAGAGTTAACTGACACAATTTCTACTTTATTTTCCACTGAGCATTGTTTCCCATACGGTTTATACGTTCAAATATGGGTTAAAACCTACTTTTTTTTTTTTAACTTGAAAAATTTCCTTAGCCCTGGTGTGCCTCCAGTCCTTTATTCAGTCAAGATATATCTTTTTTTAAAAAAGATTTTATTTATTTATTTGACAGAGAGAGATCACAAGCAGGCAGAGAGTCAGGCAGGGAGAAGGGGGGGAAAGCAGGCTCCCCACTGAGCAGAGAGCCCGACGCGGGGCTCAATCCCAGGACCCTGAGATCATGACCTGAGCCGAAGGCAGAGGCTTAACCCACTGAGCCACCCAGGCGCCCCTCAGTCAAGATATATCTAACTAAGCTTCTGCTGTATGCTGATCACTTGAAAGACACTTTGGATGGAGTGGTCACCAAGGCAAAAGCCTATCTTTAGGGAATTTTTATTCTAGGAGAATAATAATATCCATCTCTTAGGATTACTATGAAGAGTAAATTAGGTGATGGATATATAACACAGAAGCACATAAATGCCATTTGCACCAACTCTATTATGCCTCAGTCTCTTTGACGTGGAAAGGACACATTCCCTAAGACGTGATCTCTGATACAGCTCTAGAACAAACTTAGCTATTGAGCTGGTAAGAGTAGTCGGAGGGTGAGATCTTGAGTCTACCATTATCATCTGTTATTTAACCTCTCCTAATAATGTAGAGCTACTACTTCTAAAATGTTTTTATTAGTATAAGTCATGTCTCTTGTTCTCATTTGTCTTACATTATATATTTACTTTCAATTTCTGAATCTGTACAATCACTGTCACTTCTAGCTAATATTATTAGTATTCTTAAAAAACTGAATCAAAAGCATAAAACCGTGGTTAAGTTGTTCTTGATATATTTTTCTACAAGATGCCTAGAGGCATGTGACATGGACCCCTTTTCTCTAGAGCCATAGTTGTTTCTATGAAGAATCTTACTGAGCCAATCCCCACGTGATTTTCACAGATTGCTTAAACAGAGAACATCCAGGAACTTTAGATCATTAGTCATTTCATGGGGGGAAGCAGATTAGTAGAGGGATTTTCACTTCCCACAGAATTTGGACACCATTACAGAAGTAAGCACATATGAGTTACTTTCTACCTAGATCTGTAATTCTCCCTTCTCTCATGGTGAATGTATGCATATATGAAATGTATTCCATTAACAGAAGTGATTCCCCCAAAGTGAAGAACCATCACATTTGTCCAAGCAGTCATCATATGTATCTACTAAGAGTGCAGTGGCATAAACAGTAAATGAATGTGTCCTGTTATTTTGAAGTACTCTAAAGAAAAAGTATGTATCATATACACATACAGTATAAACCAGTTTTTTTCATCCTTGGCACTACTGATATTTAGGGCTGGATGATTATTCATTTGTGAAGGGCTGCCCTGTACATTGTAAGACTTTTTTTTTTAAATCAATAGCTTTTTTTAAAAAAAGAATTTGTTTTATTTTAAAGAGAGAGAGCATGGGAGTGGAGGGAGGGGGAGAGGGAGAGAACTTCAATTAGACTCCATGCCCCATTGCGGACCCCAAGATCATGACCCTAGCTGAAACCAGGAGTTGTTTGCTCAGCCACTAAGGTACCCCCATTGTAAGACATTTTATAGCACCCCTGACACCCTGATCTTTACCCTCTAGATGCCAGTAACACCCCCCCACCAATTGTGAGAATAAAAAATGTCTCCATATATGTATAAATATGTGTATGTATATATGTAATGTATATGTATATGTGATTCATAAAATTTGGCATAGTGTCTAAAATATAAGTCTACAACAAAATAATAATGATAATTTGTTTTATTCTTGCTAAACAAAAATATTAATCAGAAGGAGCATTTGGGTAGAGCTGGAAAAGCAGATGCAAGTGTAGGAATGTGCAGTTCAAGGAGACTATTTTGAACAATGTACAGAGGCACTGAAGTCCATTTTGGAAGTGAACCATATTTTCTTGATTCTAATATTCACATTTTTTTTCTGTTTGTATCAAGTAACGAATCTTTAAAATACGTCTTATGCTTGATATACTTATTTAAGCTTGTTTCTTTTCATTCCCTTTGCTTCCAATCTTTTATTAGACCATTCAGTATTACAACTAATCCTACAACTCCGGAGTTAAAGTGATTGCATTTCACCTGGAATTGGAAAAGGACAAAAACCTGTAGTAGTGAAAGTGTAGGTAGACTGAAGCTTAATTTTAAGGTGGGATTTCTCTGTTCTTCATAATGTACAATATGTTTCTCTGAGTCTAAGTGACTCTGAAAGCGTAGATGCCAATAAAGGGACTAGGGAAGGCATGAGAAGGAATTGGCCTTGGGGAGGTGCTGATGAACTTGATATCAGACAGGCTGAGTTCAAACATTAAGTCACGTATGGGAGGCTGTGCACTGTTGGCCCTAGCTCCTCATCTCACTTTTAGGGAAATAGGAAGACTGTAGTTGTTGAAAATGTAGTGAGAATATGTTGCTGTTTCCTGTCCCTGATCTCTTTGTTGACTGCCAGTAAAATGATATAAAAGAACACTTACACGAGGAAGACTCAGTGGCTGATATCAGATATATAAAATGAGCCTAAAGTTTTATACTTTGTGTGTGTGTAAACATACACATACATATATATACATAATATATTTTTCATATATATTTACATGCATATTCGCATACGTTTACATATATAGAGAAAATACCCTCTGTGTATACATATGTACATGTATTCTTTCTTTTTTTTTTTTTTAAAGATTTTCTTTCTTTATTTGACAGAGAGAGACACAGCAAGAGAGGGACCACAGCAGGGGGAGTGGGAGAGGGAGAAGCAGGCTTCCCATTGAGCAGGGAGCCTGATGCTGAGCTCCATCTCAGGACCCTGGGATCACGACCAGAGCTAAAGGCAGATGCTTAACAACTAGCCACCTAGGTACCTCATACATATATTCTTATACTTTGCCAAACATAGTACCATATAAAATGGCACTGTAAATCAATGTCTAGAATATATATCAAAAGAAAGCTTTATATTTGTACATTCATAATTTATTATTATACAGAAGAAATGTGGATTACATTTCAAATTTCAATTGGATTTCTCAAAGCTCAGAGAAAGAGAAATTATTTTCTCTAGTAGACTAAAATCCTCTTGAAGCAAGCCTTCTTCATGGGTCCTGTTTTACTGTCTTCATAGCATCTATGCTTTTCACAGGCTTGTTGATGTTGATTGGGTTAATATAATTTCCTCAGTTTAGATAGACCTAATTTAGAATGTCAACCACAGCTACTCCAATGCAGCTATTATTTAACCTCCCTGATTCTCAGTTTGCCTTCCCTTCTATGAATTGGTGATAATTTTTGTTCTCAAAATTTCTTTAGAAGAATTAAATTAAGTAACAAATTCATAAAGAACATTTGGTGAAACATCAGTTTCAGTGTAGGTGCAAGATACAGGTTTTTCCCTGTCTCCTCTACCCTCACTGACCTGGGAAGTATAAATCAATGTCCAGTGATGAACAGGAATAGAGAAAATTGTATTTTCACATAAGCAAGTTTCTGATAATTTATTATAACTTAGGGACAATTTTTTTGGTAGAAACACATTTCAAATTATAATTTGACTTCATATAGCCTGGGAACACCAAACACATCATAAACCACAAAAACAAATATTTACAAAGAGAGATGCACAAGAACATTTCCATTACAACTGCATTTCCCCAGGGGACTCACCTGACCTGGAAAGATTTCTAAAATAAAATAAAATATGTGAAATTTCTCCTGAAGGCATCAGAGTAAACATTTCCAAAATGCTTCACTGTAAGAAACAAAATCTAGTCCTTTGGTGCTTTCAGGGCACACACTATCTTGTGGTCAGGCCACTTCAGTAGGCATAAAGACTTACTGCTCATTTTATGTAGAGAATTCATTTCATAAAATGAGGCCCAGGAAACAACTAAAAGAAACCAATCCTAGGGGCGCCTGGGTGGCTCAACGGGTTAAAGCCTCTGCCTTTGGCTCAAGTCATGGTCTCAGGGTCTTGGGATCCAACCTGGCATCGGGCTCTCTGCTTGGCAGGGAGCCTGCTTCCTCTCTCTCTCTCTTTCTCTCTGCCTGTGTCTCTGCCTACTTGTGATCTCTGTCAAATAAATAAATAAATAATCTTAAAAAAAAAAAAAAGAAACCAATCCTAATTTTTAGTCAACTTTTGCCTTGTTGTACCTTTGGATTTCTGTTTTCTTATCTTATGCATCAAGGGTTCTTTTTTTAATCCATTAATTAAGTACCTGATTGTTATGGTAAATATTTCTATAATAATGAACTCAAATTGGCTTTGTCGGACTTCACTATCACGATGTCTACTCTGACTCCTTTGACAGACACATACTTCTGTGTTTATATACATGACATGTTCCTTTTTCGTTATGGTTAGTCTGCGTGTTTGTCAAATAGTAGCTTATCCATTTATGCTAGGTTGTGGAATATTCTCAAATTGCTTCTTGGCCATTTTGTCTTTACAGTGTTTCAATGTAGCAATTGACTATCTAAACCGTAATCACTCCTCTTAGTCCTGTATTAGTTTTGTGGCATCGGCCTTACTGAAACCACACAATGACAAAGAGGTAGCTATGATTTGCACGGTTGTAAAATTTTGGACTCACGGAAGCCAAGGAACCTACACATTCACGAAGTTGATAAGAGAAGGTCGCCTGGCTCCAATGTTTCTGATCTTACCATGCCTACCTTATGAAGAAAATGAGCAAAGCAAAACCTGGTGGATAGGATGCATAGCTAAATTTAGAAAACTTTGCTGACTGTTAATTCTAGGTTCCATTAAGAATGATGAGAAAGAAATGCCTTTAAATTCCCATCAAGTTTAAAATCTATATGTACAGCTGCATGGTGACAGCAGTCTTCATTTTCATTTACTTTTATTTAGGTCCATCTCAGAGGGTTCTGACATGAAAATAAATTCTCTAAAATTAAGCTGTGGCGAAGTATTGAAATATAAATGAAGACACATTGGAAAAGAAATGGAAGCACAAAATTGATTTGTGCAGTTCAGTATTTGGGTTCCCTTCATTAATTGTCCTGTCTACTCTTGTTTTTCATGGTTTGTCCCACATAGAAAGCTTTTCAGAATGTGCCTCGACAAAGATGGTACTTTTAGTACAGACCTATCCAATCCATAATAATATGTCTCAAAATCAATCCTGGAGGAAGAGAATGGCAGAGGGATGAGCAAGTCTAATAAAGGTTCTCCCAGCCTGATGGGAGAAGAGGATGGAGATAAAGTCAGGTGCATTCAGCATCAGGACAATGAATTAGTGTGAAAGAGACGGATTTTTTTTTTTTTCTTCTGTGATCTTCAAGACGGTATTGTGTGTGAGTAACTAGGTCCAATACAGGCATGAGGAGCCATAAATGCAAACCGAATACCAATGGAAAATGTGAACCTGGAATGAGGGAGGCACCAACACGTGTGGTCTGATAAATTCTGTAGAAACTGCCAGTATACTCAGCTCTCTCAAGTTAACATTTCTTTGGTGGAATACCACTGACAGCATGCAGCTGAGACTCTTTCAACATTGCTGACAGTGCATTTATGATCCTGACGTTGTCCACCTGTCCTTATTCCGTTTTAACACAGTCCTCCTTAAACTTTATGCTGTAGCACGATTGATCTGCTTAAAGTTTCCCGAATGCATTTTCTTTTTCTGATGTTGTCATTTTTGCATATGCTGCTTTCTCTGCCTTAAATTCGTGGCTCCTACCTACCCTGTCTCTGCCGTCCAGGACCAAAAATTTCTTCTACTATGAAACCTTCTTGACACTCATTCAGGTAGATATGAAGTCTTAAATGCTGTGCTCTCAAGATGCCTTGTATTAAATTTCCCATTTAGGCAGAAAAGGAATTACACTGTATCTGAATATCCTCTGACTCTGTTCAGTTTACATCTGCCATATTTCTACCAAGAGCACATCTGACACGCTTGAAACAAATCTACCCATTTTTCCACCTCCTCAGGTTATAGGTTCGTGTCAGCCAACACTGGCAACACTTTCCTTCCTTCTCCTGTGGCAGACATCACTAACCTGTCTCAGCAAATTTCTGTTGTGAAAGGAGACGGGGCTTCTTCAACTTTCATATTTAGCACTCAGGACTATCTATACATCACAAATGACCTACCAGTTAAGGCTAAAATTACAATTTTAATTTTTTAATATTTTTATTTATTTATTCGGCAGACAGAGATCACAAGTAGGCAGAGAGGCAGGCAGAGAGAGAGGAAGGGAAGCAGGCTCCCTGCTGGGCAGAGAGCCCAATGCGGGGCTTGATCCCAGGACGCTGGGACCATGACCTGAGCCGAAGGCAGAGGCTTTAACCCACTGAGCCACCCAGGTGCCCCTAAAATTACAATTTTAATTGCAAACCTAATATTAACATATATTTAATATTTTAATATATTTAATATTTACTATGTCTTCAGGTTACTATATGTAAAGCTCTTTGCTACACGGAGACCAGAAAAATGCCAAACACAATTTTGATTCAATTGTGTGGTTGATGGGATTATTATTTAATCACTATGTGATCAGTTTATCTTTCCTGAAGTTCTTTTTTACTTCTGTTCTTCTGACTTGTCCCACAATACAATGATTCCTAAATAGCTGTGTCCTAAAGGCATCTCCATCACCTGCAAAATAGAAACTTGCAAACATGTTGCAGACATGAGACATATTTTTCCTATTAATTGACTTACTAAATGTATCCATCTCTCTTCCAAGACCAGCGAGCAGACCATGGAATTGCCAGAACATCATAGCAGTGAACAGCCTTCTAAAACAATGGGAATGTGTTCACCTGACCGACTTCCTCATTTCTGTGGGTGCTATATGCATACTATATAAAAGTTTAGTACATGTCTACACAGTAATCAAAACTCTTTTCCAGGCCCATTTCTAAAGAGGTGTTCTACCTAGCCAGCCTTAAGATGATGTCTCTAAATTTCTTCATGTTAGAGTATATGTTTGTAAGACCTCTGCATGTGGCCTATAAAAGGGACTCTTCTGCTTATGGACAATCTTGATGTGGGATTGGAATGCATTGCTTATCCCTAAACCACATGAATTTTTTATTTCCACTCTGGGGATGTATTTACCCATGACTGCATGTCTGTCCTATTTTATGATGGCTAGCAACCACCAAATAGCTAAGAACTTCATTTGTGCTCAAATAATGACCAACAATGAGAGCCCTCCAGAGAACTGATTTTGAGTATAATATAGGTCCATCGCTTGTACTAATCAGTGAACCAATGATTCCTGCAATTCCCTGTGGTGTTTTAAAGACCAGGAAAAAAGATTACATTTACTACAGACGAAGTATAAAATCTCTTGGAGGCTTCACCTTGCGGAAAGTGAAGAGGTTTTTTTGTTTTGTTTTGTTTTTCCTTAAAATGAAGATGTTCTAAAAATCTGAATTAATAAGATTGCCCATCTCAATGGAGTAAAATCACCGGATAAATATCCAAACTGTGATCCCAAATAGTTTGTATTTTTACATAAAAATGTGCGTGATTATTTTACCAATAAAGAAAATGTAATGTGGAGACACATATTTCTGAAAATTTGAATGTTATATTGAATTTCACATGAACTTAGGAAGGAATATGAGTATATTCTTTGAAAAACATGGTTTTACTTTTGGCCTATTATGATTGTGTCTTCCATTGACATGTTTTCTGAAACTGTTTAATTATGCAGTAGTTAGAAGGTACAATCTGTTGCCAGGAGGAAAATGCAATTATTAGACAATAATGCAGAGACACAAAATTCAGAATATGATGCACAAAGGTTCTTCTCTCTTTGGATCCCCAGTGGGACCATCTGGACACCAATTTATCTGATGCTTACAAATTCCCTTTTGCCAGGGTTGTCTCTCTTGTTTCTTCCCAATTCTTTCCTACTCTACCCAACATAGACATGCTTCTTGGTTTCCCTCACCTCACCCCTCTGACATGGGTTATTTTCTGTCACTTTCTTCCATCTGATTTTCTCCCTTGATAGAGTTGAGAAGTTTCTATTGGTTCTTCAGTTTCCTTCAACATTATCTCTTTATAAGAAAAACGTTTTTGGGGCGGGAGGCCGGTGTGGCTCAGTGGGTTAAGCCTCTGCCTTCGGCTCAGGTTATGATCTCAGGGTCCTGGGATTGAGCCCCACATCAAGCTCTCTGCTCAGCCGGGAGCCTGCTTCCCCTTCTCTCTCTGGCTGCCTCTCTGCCTACTTGTGATCTCTGCCTGTCAAATAAATAAGTAAAATCTTTAAAATTAAAAAAAAAAAGAAAAAACTTTTTTTTTTTTTGCAAATATCTGGCCTTTCTTATGGCATGAATCTAATACAAAGATTTCTCTAATCCAAGCTGTGCATGATCCCAAAATTGGAGTGAGGGAAGAGGAGAGATAAGGATAATGAAAAATACAGAAGAACCTAAATTTTTCTATCATGATGTTTAATAATAGCACTGATTACAGTGCTACTCATTCAATATGATTGAGAGGCTATAGAACAATTGTTTCTCCCTTATATCAATCATAGTATATTGTGTTTTGTGGGTTTTTTTTTTTGGTGATTACAATATATTATTATTTCAGCTACTTAATATAGTAGTGCCAAGCAGTTACCAAACTAATGTAATATCCTCCTTGATAAAACCAGCAATTTATAAGTACATTGTGTCCAGCATGCATCTCCCAAAACTTCTGACATAGAAGTTAGGCTCTAATTGAATGTCATCACTTGGGAGCAGTAAGTATAACATTGATTGATTTCTGGATTGGTATTTTCCCACGCTCTTGAGGTTATACAGTGGTCAAGAATAAAGAGGATAGGTATTTGAAATCTTGGAGGTCTGAGAACAAATGAAATACTTTTTATTTATTTCAACAGAGTCATTGAGCCAGACTAGACAAGCAATTAAGTAAGGACCTAAAATAATATTAACAGGTGGTTTATTATAAGTGAATATCTAAAGAAAAATAATAAAGCATGTATTAGTCACATTGATTTTTTTTTTATGCAAGGAGTTAGAAGAGATAAGTGATTAACTTTATCTGCATGAATAAGGAAAGTCATCTTGAATACAAGGTGACAAATTCATGGTTAGCCAGCTTCAAAAGTATATACAGAAGCCAACTAAAACAAAAGAAGATGGAGGTGTTTCCTAATTACAGACAATGGGAATAATATGTTCCAGGGTATAAATACAAGAAATATTAATTTGTATTGAGGAAATTCTAAATTGCTTGAAAATGAAGTACCAAATGGATAGCGGGTGGAGTATTAGGAAATGTGAATTGAAAAAAAAATATGAGATAGAGGGAGAGAGAAGGACATAAAAAGAGAGAACAGGGAACGGGGGAAGAGAGAATGGAAATCAGGTGAGAGTCAGAGCAGTACGAACTTGGAGCTTTAGTTCTTATACTGCTGCTGTTGTTGATGATAATGGTGAGGACTGCTTGCTGTAGGACCATTAGCCTAAAGGAATCCTTGATGGAGAAAGAAGAGTGGACTCCTGTGACTGATACTTGGGTGGGGGAGATTGTTAAACCTCTCCTCCGCAACTTGGTCATTTTTTTGCCCACACCAACATCGCCACATCACAGAAACTCCCACTGACTATCCCAGAAGCACCTCCTCAGCTCTGCTGAACTTCTTTCTGCAGGGCACATTTGGAGACACGCTCTACAGAGTAAACCATGTTCAGATTTCCCTTTTCTATTGGGGAAAATGAAGGAGGGAAAAGGGAGAATTTAGAAAACTGAAAAACCCAGTTATTTTGTTAAAGACATCCTAAGGAAAATTATTGATGATCTAAACAATAAAACTGGTGAGATCAAGGGTGGGAAGAAAAAGGTGGGTTGTAAGTAACATGCATGGAATTTGTGATTTTTAGTTTATGTTGGTTAACTTTTTGTGTTGGTGGACAAGAACTGTATAGAAGAATCTAGGCTTCTTTGAGGTTCCTGATTAGTGTTACTAATTTGCTTGCCCCATAAGAACTGGGCATTCCCATTTGCTGTTTTTCTGCCAATAAAAATAAAAATTCACTTACTGAACATAACCAGATTTCCTTATTTTATTTTATTTTATTTTTTGGAATATATAAAAATGTTTCTTTGTTTTGAGCGGGAACTATTCACCACAGACTCTAAAAAGATTGCCAGGAGGCATTTGTGTATTTAATGTTCCTTCAGTTCAAATATACTTAATCATAATTAAACTCAGTTGAATGGCTTTTAAAAGAAGTTAGTTGTTACTATGATTGGCAGTTTTCTGTGCCTGTGACAACATCTAATGAAATATGCCTGGGTGGTGCGCAACATTGACATATGCTAAAATTTATCTTCTATGATCTCTAATTAATGTAATGTGATTATGTTGAATCTTCTGTTTTCAGGAAGGCATGTTATTACTTCCCATTATCTAAATAAGAATGATAAATGTTAAAGATTTTCTTTAAATATACACAATCTTGGAATTAGTATTCCTTAACTACTTTTCTTTTAAATGGGAATAAGTATTGTTTTGCAGGAGGAAATATACTGAGACAAGCAATTCATCATATTTTTCCTCAAAAGAAGTATTAAATAATTATATAACAGATGTTTCAAATTTATAAAGAGGAGAAAGAAGATAGTGAGAAACTGATACTGGTAGGCGTTATTTTTGGGTCACAAGCCTGTAGCTTGCTAGTCACCACTGGATGACAACTTTGAATGTTTTGTAGTCACCAGTTTTCTGGTTCTCTTCTGATGGATTGGGAATTAGGACTTAGGATAATTCACCATATTTTCCAGCATTCCAAAAAATACAGAAAAACATAATTTTTTGAAGTAATGTATAATGTATTATTTGTTTCAGGGGTACAAGTCTGTGAATCATCAGTCTTACACAATTCACAGCACTCGCCATAGCACAAACCCTCCCCAGTATCTATCACCAGCCACCCTATCCCTCCCCCACTCCCCCCAGCAACCCTCAGTTTGTTTCCTGAGATTAAGTCTCTTATGGTTTGTCTCCCTCCCCAGTCCCATCTTGTTTCATTTTTCCCTCCCTTCCCCCCACAAACCCCCACCCCTCCCTCTCAAATTCCTAATAATCAGAGAGATCAGATGATATTTGTCTTCTCCGATTGACTTACTTCGCTCAGCATAATACCCTCCAGTTCCATCCATGTCGTTGGAAATGGCAAGACTTCGTTTGTTTTTGTTTTTGTTTTTGCTTTTTTATGGCTGCATGGTGAGATACCACCTCACACCAGTCAGAATGGCTAAAATTAACCAGTCAGGAAACAACAGGTGTTGGCGAGGATGCAGAGAAAGGGAAATCCTCCTACACTTTTGGTGAGAATGCAAGCTGGGGCAGCCACTCTGGAAAACAGCATGGAGGTTCCTCAGAAAGTTGAAAATAGAGCTACCTTACGACCCAGCAAACGCACTACTGGGTTATTTACCCTAAAGTTACAAATGTAGTGATCCAAAGGGACACATGCACCCCAATGTTTATAGCAGCAGTGTCCACAATAGCCAAACTATGGAAAGAGCCTAGATGTCCATCAACAGATGAATGGATAAAGAAGACGTGGTATGTATGGGTGTGGGTATATGTATGGGTGTGTGTGTATATATGTACATATGTATATATGTATGTATATATGTATATATGTACATACATATGTATATATGTATATATGTGTACATATATACACATACAATCGAATACTAAATGGAATACTAAATGGAATGCTAAATACTATGGAATACTAAAACACAAATAATTTTGAAAGAAATTTGCATCGTATTTAAATTGAACTGAAAATAAACATCCAGCTCTCTTACATGAGGTTTGAGTACCAATAGTGGATCGTCTTTAATTACAGAAATAATGACATAGCTTTCCTCACAATAGCTAACATAAAACCTGACTAGGCTTTTTATATGCCTCATAGTGATTAGGCTTGGGATAAGAGAATTTAGAAGAAGAAATGGGTAGTAAGTGGTTATTTTCTTTCTTTCAAAAGGAGCACTAACATATACATTGATTTATTAATTAGTGTATCTTTTAACATACTGTCAGCAGGAAAAAAAAAAAAGAACTTAAAGTCCTTCTATATCAGTGGTCCCCCGTTGGGAAGGATTTGATCTCCTCCCCCCAAAGCAAGGACATCTGTTATCATCACAACTGAAGAAGGGAGGCATCTACTGGCTAAAATCTAAGGTTGCTGCTAAACATTCAGCAGTGCACAAGGCAGCCTCCCGCAACAAATAATCAGCCAGCCAGAATGTTAATAGGGTCACTACAGAGAAGTCTTGTTCTATCTGCTTCTGTTTTCTACTTTCAAAGGTACTGTGCTGTCAGTGAGAAATATGGACTGGGAGTGACACATAGTTAATACCTATATGATGTTTGGCAAGTATTAAATTATCTTGTTACCTTCTTCTCCTATGTATATCTGTGTGAGAGAGAGAGCAAGGATGAAAGGAAGAGTGAGAACGTTTACTATATTGCTGGGGAGTTTTATGGAGTTTAAATGAAAAAAAAAAAAAGTAAAACATTTAGAAGAGTACTTGGCACACGTTTTAGGTATTTTTCCTCCATATTTCATTTCAATCACTCAGCTTAAAGATGCTCTTCACTCTTCTGTACACTGGTCACAACACACCATGTGCTTATGTTATAAAAATTTATCAAAATTGTATTTTCATATTTATTTGTGGGATTCTATATTTTATACAATTCTCCCTATTAAATTATAAATTCCAATACTACAGGGGCCCTGATTATTTTTTCCTTATTATTTTGTGCCAAATATCTAGCATAGTTGCTATATAACTGCAGGTATGTAGTAAATATTTGCTAAATTCAAGTGTGGATAAATTAATTAATTCCATGGAAACCATAGAATAACAGAAAGAAGAGTTGAAAGGGAAAGAAAATCAGAAGGGCCACAGAAAGATCGATCAATAATAAATAGCTTTTAAACTTTTGGGTTTTGTAAGAATAACTCTGGCCTGGTATATGAGGTATTTAATTCTAGTTCCAGTTTAGATCTGTAATAATTTTAGGACTGAAGGCAAGATTCATAGCATCTAACTCTTAACTTTTCCATGTGAAGTTTGAAGACTAAACCCTTTTTTTTTTAATCAACTTGGACAAAGTAGGTTCTGGTTCCATATGTAAGGAGCTTATAATTTGTCACAACAGCTCAAGACCAATAAAAGGCTGAACAGACTAAAAAGCCAATTCTTCTAGGACTCATGAGGACATGGCAAAGTGTGGTCCCCAGTACTGGAGACAGCTAATACAGAGAGTAAAGGTTTACCACAGCACAGACTCACAAGAAGAAATTACTAGGGAATCAGTGTCAGGGTAGGAAAATCTGCACCATAATTGACCAGTTGCTGGAGACTAAGTGTGGTTAAATCTGAGAGTTAAAAACTTCAGGGGTGCCTATTCATAGAGGGAGCCTAACCTGCTGGTGTATTATGAGAGCTTTACTGATCTGGAGAAAGGGAAATACCCAACTCCAGCCCAGTCTAGCCACCTGTCTCATCTAAGGGGTAGGGTGGGAGAGAAAAAACTGAGGAACTGATGAAGTTGAAAGTCCAGTGTGGGAAGCCGCATAGTGTGTTGAGGTATGGACCAAACCAAGCCCTGCCTTGCGTCTCCTTGACATCCAAAGGTTAAACGCCTTAGGATGGAAAAGTTGAGTAGCGCTGAGAAAGGGTTTGAGCTATGTGTTCCACACCCGCCTACGTGACTTCTGCTATAGCCTTTCAGGAACTGAATTTTACATACCCTGATTGTCAATCTATGATAGGACCTTGTTGTCCCTACATGGGCCATAAAACCACATCTGATACTATCTTATCAATAGTCACCTGCTTTTAGGCAGCTGCCCTATGGCGTCAGGATATCTGCACGTAGTCCTCTGGTTATATAGCAATGGGAACCCTTGAAACTGTTTTACTACCGATAAAGGTGGCCACTTTCTTTGTTCTGTTAGCTATATATAGTGGTGCATGGTTCTGAATAAAGTTGACACTGCTTGGACATCATCCTCTGTGTCCCTCCTGTCCTCATCTCTTTGCGTCTTATCCTCGTTTCACCTTCCTCTTACCCTCTCGACCCTGGTCATGTTGTCACGCTGGCAGCGACAGTCCAGACGCATAGTCTCACAAAAAGACTGAGACAGAAATCAAGGACTATGGAACACTTCCTTTCTTCCGACATCTTACCTTTACATTACTAAAGGTCTATTTACAGCAGTTTCCTTTACCTATACATGATGTATATTCTATACATCTATCTATATCTATATATATATCTATATTTTCTATATTATATGTATATATAATATACATGATGTATATCCTGTACATCTATCTATATTTTTATTTCAAGAAAAAATTTCAAAGTAAAAACAAAACAAAAAAACAACACAATTTGAAGAAACAGGGCAACTATCAGACAATGACATGGCAGGAGGTTGTAAATATACCAGACCATGATTAATATGCTAAGGGCTCTAATAGATAAAGTCAACAGAATGGAAGAACAGACGGGTAATGTACCAGAAAGACAGAAATCCTCAGAAAGAAACAGAAAAAAATGCTAGAGGTCAGAAACTCTGTAAGAGAGATGAAGAATGCCTTTGATGTGCTTATTAGTAGAGTAGACACAAGTGAGGAAAGAATCTCTAAGCTTGAGACTATGACAATAGAAATTCCTAAAACTAAAAAGCAATGCAAAGAAAAAAAAAGGATTAAAAAACCACAATAAAATATTAAAGAGCAGTGTGACAACTGTGAAAGTGTAACATGCATGCAATAGTAATAACAGAAGGAGCAAAAAGAGAAAGGAACAAAAGAAATATTTGAAGCAAAGTGACTGAAATTCTCCCCAAATTAATGTCAGGCACCAAACCACAGGTCCAAAAAGTTCAGAGAATGCTAAGCAGGATAAATGCCTGCCTCCTTCCCCAAACCCTGCATCTAGGCATATCATTTTCTCACTTCAGAACATCAAAAATAAAAAATCCCAAAAGAAAACAGAGGAATAAAATATATTAACTACAGAAGGGCAAAGATAAGAATTATATCTGACTCTTGGTAATCATGCAAGCAAGAAGAGAGTAGAGTAAAATATTTAATGTGTTGACGGGAGAAAAAAAAAAAACAACCTAGAATTCTGTACTCTTTGAAACTTGTCCTTAAAAGTAGAACATTAACTTTCTCAAACAAAAATTGAGAGAATTTGTTGCCAGTAGACCTGTTTTACAAGAAATGTTAAAAGACATATTTTAGAGAGAAGGATAATACTGTAGGTCGGATGCTCAGATCTACCTAAGGAAAGGAAGATTATGAAGGAGGAATATAACAACTTTTGTATTTCATACTAATTGATCTAACCGATAATAGTTTGTTCAAGAATAAGAGCAACAATTTAGTATATTATGTATGCCTACATATATCATCTTATATATTGCTTCTATATAAGTAAAATGAATGATGGCAATGACACATGAGATTGGGAAGAGTAGGATTATTTTGTTAATATAAGGTACACAAAATACCTGTGAAGGGATGTAGCATTACTGAAAGTAGATTTAAGACTATGTGTACATGTATGTTACAATTCTAGGAAAACCACTAAAAGGAGTAAAAAAAAAA
>RCUC01155001.1:0-24384 GCA_003697995.1 Taxidea taxus jeffersonii | reverse complement strand
CCAGGCTGCGACTCCTGCCCTTGCTGAAGGGTGCTCACATACCCTTGAGTAGGCGAGCTAGGCAACACCCTGGGCCAGAGCACCAGCAAGATGGTGGTCCGAGTGTCTTCGAGGCCCACAGAAGTCCTCTTCTCCTGTACATGTGGGCGATGTCTGGGATAAAGTGGTAGACAGTCGAATCAGGGACCTCCAGCCCAGTGTGCGGGCAGTGGCCTTGCCCTTTAGAGCTCTTGGGAACAGGGGGACCCTTTCCTGGAAGTGGCTTCCATTCCTCCTAACATGCACTCTTCCTTTTCAGAGACTGGGGAGCCTGTGGAGGCCTCATTCCCATGGGCCGCGTCTACACCCCCCCATCTTCTGGGGTCATGGAGTCCCATTCTGGTTGGGCCCCTGGTCCTCAGGACTTCTAGGCAGGCTACAGAGGTCATACAGTATTGTGCGAAACACATCATGCTCTCCAACGGGCAGGGGATATGGCGTCGGGATCCACAGGGCGCGGAGAAAAGGAAGGACCGGTGACTTCATGGACCGAGAGCCCCTTGGGCTTGTATGATTACTGGGAGTAACCCGTGACCTCGGAGCCACTGTAGGGAAGTAAACAACCTCTAGCATCTGGGGAAAACACTGAGAAGGGCTAGAGGGCAATCAACGGGCCTCTTCCGGGAATGGGTGTTGGTGAGTCCCATGTGAGGAAGATGAAGGAGAGGAGAGCCTGAGCATTTGCCGGAATCCTGACAGAAACAAGACTGCCACCTCTGGTCTCACACTGATGTATGATGCTGACTCCGCATTTAGGGATGTGAGGCTGGATACAGGCTTAGAGAGGAAAGGCAAACTTAGGCCCTTGGTCACTTCCAGGGAGCAGTGGAGGGACCTTTGAGGAGCTAGGAAGGCTTCTGTCTGGGGCACCCAGCATTCCTGGAGACCAGCTATCTAGGAGGCTCTGAACAGACTGCCTAGAGCATACTTGCTTCATGCTGGTACTTAGGAGTTGGCGATTGTGAGCTGTGCTGGGAAACGAAGAGGACCTCGGTTGCTCCCTACTTGCTAAGTACTGGCCAAATGCTTCTTGTACTTTTTCTTGTTTTCTTGAAGTCATTTTCAACCTAGGGCTCAAGGTTCCCACCGCAGGGATCAGGAAATCAAGACTGAGATGGGTAATGTGAAAGGATAGTACCTCCCAGAAGCAACACTAAAGAACAGTGATCATGCATGTAGCTTCCTTGGCCAAGACAGATTCCACTGGCTGGAGTGCGGGAAAGCGACACAGGGAAGAGGCTCTGTGAGTCCATGGTCCCTGCTTGCAAGGGAAGCTTCCACCCAAGAGGGAGATCAGAAAGGATGTAACACACTCATTGGGATTCCCTTAATTCAGCAACAAGGGAGCTGGCATCTCTACCAATAGACACTCCAGAAGCAGTCGTTGAGCATTTCTCTCAGCGTGGCATGCACTGGCAGTGTGACATTCTGCTGAGCCATGAAAACTGTCAATAGGCCTAGAGATGCAGATCTGCTGCGTAGAAGTTGTCCCAGACGCAAGAAGATCCGAGATACATGGCTGGCATATTGAAGGAGCCATCCACAGTCTATGGTCTTCTGCACTCAGACCCAGTATTTCCTTCTTCACGATGGTGGACAGGGACAATTTGTATAAGAGGAAAACAAAGGAGGTAGAATAAGGAAAAGAGGAGAGGAGGGGAGGCAGGGAGAGAAGGAGGTAGCGGGATGGAGGGAAAAAGGGCAGAAGAGAAAACGAGAACTGTATACACAGTGACACTGAGTAACTTGCTCGGCCGGTAAAAAGGTGAGGACGAGAGTCTCCAACTCATCCTGCTATCCCCAAACAGCCCCATTATGTCACCCAAAGTCCCACATCCTGCAAAAGCCATCCTTTCTTCATGTCTTCATGACTCGGGACCACTCTCTCTCAGGAAGTTTGGTGAGTGCTTTGTCTGGGTGGACTGCTGCTGTTTCTATCGCCCTGCTTGATTCTGCCTTCACAGATGGAAGAGATGAACTCAGAGATCCTGCAGCTGAGAGTCTTGGATCAAACTCAGATATGCAGGTGCAAGGGGGTGGGCTCCAAGAGACCGATGCCTGTGGGAGTCCGGAATCAGGCTTTGTGGGGAAACCGACTTGGGCTCAGGCATGATTTCAGTTCATCACTCGGCCTATTGCCAGTTCCTCACAAGGCATGATGCCAGTCTACATGCAACTTAGGGACCAGCACTGGGGAAGGACCGCTCAACTGTCTTGCCAACTATTTCCGAGGGCAGTGGCAATTATAGCATACAACAAAATTCATAGAGCAGGAATGTAGATGCTGATGTGACCACCTTGTTTTCTTCTGAAAATATTTCCACGAGTTATTCTCAATTAAGAAACACATTAAACCCTCTCCCTCCTCCACCACTGCCGCCTCCTTCTTCTGCCGCTCCTGGTGCTGCTTGTGTGCTCATTCGTTGCGGACCTGTTACCTCTTTTGTGAAGCAGCACCTGAGGAGACTCCGGCGCTCGCCATGGCCGACGAAAAGCCCAAGGAAGGAGTCAAGACTGAGAACAACGATCATATTAATTTGAAGGTGGCGGGGCAGGATGGTTCTGTGGTGCAGTTTAAGATTAAGAGGCATACACCACTTAGTAAACTAATGAAAGCCTATTGTGAACAACAGGGTTTGTCAATGAGGCAGATCAGATTCCGATTTGATGGGCAGCCAATCAATGAAACAGACACACCTGCACAGTTGGAAATGGAGGATGAAGATACAATTGATGTGTTCCAGCAGCAGACAGGAGGTGTCTACTAAAAAGGGAACCTGCTACTTAACTCCAGAACTCTCTTCCTCCAGACCAAGAAGACATTCTCACTTAGAAAGCCGCAATTTGATTCCACCACATCCTGACTACTACAGTATAGTTTTCTCTATTCTTTCATTTTCCCCTTCCCCATTCCTTTATTTTTTTTTGTTTTTAAGATTTTATTTATTTATTTGACAGACAGATCACAAGTAGGCAGAGAGACAGGCAGAGAGAGAGGAGGAAGCAGGCTCCTCACCAAGCAGAGAGCCCGATGTGGGGCTCAATCCCAGGACCCTGGGATCATGACCTGAGCCGAAGTCAGAGGCTTAACCAACTGAGCCACCCAGGCGCCCCCCATTCCTTTATTGTACATAAAGTAACTGTGTATGTGCACAAGCATACTGCATTTTTTTAACTAAATGGCCAATGGTATGTTTTGATCCACATCAAATGGAGATGGGATGGGGGAAAATACTGCTTCTGTGAAAATACCCCCTCTCTCCATTAGTGGCATTCTCAGTCAGCTCCTATCTTTATATTCCAGTAAGTTATTTTGTTCTCACTGTTTAACAAAAAAAAGAACAACATCAAAATCCTTGCATACCTTGTTCGATTGGAGAATTTTAATGTTTTCATTTATCATTGTAAAACCAAGGACAATTTTATAACTTTTTTGTACGTAGCTATTACATGTAGGGCAATCTGTCTTTAAGTAGGGATAAATTACTCTAAAAGAAATGAATCCTAGATAGTTTTCCCTTCAAGTCAAGCGTCTTGTTGTTTAAATAAACTTCTTGTTTAAAATGGAAAAAAAAAAGGAAACACATTAAACACTTATTTGCTAAAGATTCACAACATTAGGGGAAAAAAACTTCCTCTTCTTCAATGACTGCCTCATTAGGAAAACAATGTCAACAACAGCAAGGAAGGCATGCCCATTAGTCCAAATTTGGGGACCCAGAGCATAAAATCCCCACACCAGGACTAGACAAAAGAATCAGAGAAACTCTACTATGACAAGAAGCTCCCCCTCCATGTGTGACAACATGAGTGAATCTTGCTGCTCCCCTTGCTGCCAGCCTACGTGCTGCAGGACCACCTGCTGCCAGCCCAGCTGCTGCGGGTGTGGTGGCGGCTGTGGACAAGGCGGCAGCGGGTCCAGCTGCTGTGGGTCCTGCTGCTGTCAGCCTTGCTTCTGCCGCCCAGCTTGCTGCCACACCACCTGCTGCACGACCACCTGCTGCCGGCCCAGCTGCTATGTGTCCACCTGCTGTCAGCCCAGCTGCTGTGGGTCCAGCGGCTGTGGACAAACTTGCTGTGGCTCCAGCTGCTGTCAGCCAGCCTGCTGTAGCCCTGTGTACTGCACGAGGACCTGCTACTACCCCACCTGCTGCTGCTTGCCTGGATGCCTAACCCAGGGCTGTGGATCCAGCTGCTGCTAGCCTGCTTGCCAGCCACACTGCTACCATAATGCCTGCTGGAGGATCACCACATATTCACGGTGGCCACGGCCACCCTTGCTGCCTGTCCGGGTGCTGCCAGCCTTCCTACTGACAACTGCCTACCAAGAACCACCAAGGGCACACTGCACTGATTGGCCAATTGGGAATCAAAGACACTGCCAAACGGTGCTGAAAGCCAGCATGCACTCACCAAATTTCTGCTACTCATCTGCCCGTTCCAAACCTTGGGAATCGGCTTGAGGAAGTAGGGACCAGTTCTCCTGATTCTTTTCTTCCTCAGGTCCTGGGAGTCCACTGCCAGCTTCATGTATCTGGACTCGGTGTCAAGATCTCTGCTTTGACTGCACAGTCAAGATCGTCATCCTGCCTTAGCACCTTGGAGAAATAAGTCCCCTCAGCTGATAGAAATGTATTCTTTTGCAACTATTAATGTCTGCAGAAGGAGGTTTTCTTTCTCATTGCATTCATGGTCCTTGAATGCTGATTTCTTCCTGTCAGGATCCTTCTGCAAGTCTCCCCAGACACAGGGACTCTTACAAGAATTTCTTAATAAACCTGGTACTGATCTGCATATCATATGCTGTTTGTATCCTCTTATGGCATGGGCGACCTAACAATTTCTATACAGGTCACAGAACACGTTCATTTATTATCCTTCTAGAGACTCAAAGCTGCCCCCACAAATTCTTATCTCCATTGGAGGATGAGGGCATCTAGGGACGTTATGTCCCAGAACTGACAGGGAAGCACTCAGACGCCAGGCTGCGACTCCTTGCGAGCCCTTGTTGAAGGGCTCTCACATACCCATGAGCAGGCGAGGTAGGCAACACCCTGGGAGAGAGCACCAGCAAGATGCTGGTCCAAGTGTCTTCGAGGCCTGCAGAAGTCTTCTTCTCCTGTAGTTGCAGGCA
The DNA here is from genome assembly GCA_003697995.1 of Taxidea taxus jeffersonii. Classification (NCBI taxonomy): domain Eukaryota; kingdom Metazoa; phylum Chordata; class Mammalia; order Carnivora; family Mustelidae; genus Taxidea; species Taxidea taxus. The sequence continues at coordinate 19,211 of RCUC01155001.1, read as the reverse complement.
ATGTCTGGGACAAAGTGGTAGACAGCCGATTCCCACCACTCAGGGACCTCCAGCCCAGTGTGAGGGCAGCAGCCTTGCCCTTTAGAGCTCTTGAGAACATGGGGACCCTTTTGCAAAAGTCAGCACCATTCCACCCAACATGCACTCCTCCTGCTGAGAGACAGGGGAACCTGCAGAGGCCTGGCACCCGAGGGTCGCATGTGCACATGGGCATCTACCGGGGTCATGGAAGTCCCATTCTGGCTGGGCCTCCTGGTCCTCAGGACCTCGTGGCAGGGTAGAGGTCTCAGGCAGTTTAGTGTGAAACACATCATGCTCCCCAAATGGCAGGCGATATGGCGTCGGGATCCACAGGGCACCAAGAAAAGGAAGGAGAGGCGACGTGATGGACTGAGAGCCCCTACACTGGGCTTGTATGATGACGTGGAGTAGTCCATATGCTTGGAACCGCCAAGGGTAAGCAAACAACCTCCAGCCTCTGGGGAAGGAACTGTGAAGCACTGGAGGGCATTCAACGGGCCTCTTCCAGGGATGGGTGGTGGAGAGACCCATATGAGGAAGAAGAAAGAGAAAAGAGTGTGGGCTTTCACCGGAGTTCCAGACAGATACAAGGTTGGCGCCTCTGGTCCCACACTGATGCATGATGCTGCCCCGGTGCTCAGGGATGTGAGGCTAGATCCAGGCTCTGACAGGAAGGGTAGACATAGGCCCTGGGTCACTTCCCGGGAGCAGTGGAGGGACCTCTGAGGAGCTGGGGAGGCTTCTGTCCAGGGCACCCACCAACCCTGGAGACCAGCTATCCAGGAGGCTCTGAACAGACTGCCAAGAGCACACTTGCCTCGTGCTGGTTCTTAGTGGTTGGGGGATTGTGAGCTGTGCTGAGAAACGGACAGGACCTGGGTTGCTCCCTACTTGCTAAGTACTGGCCAAATGCTTCTTGTACTTTTTCTTGTTTTCTTGAAGTCATTTTCAACCTAGGGCTCAAGGTTCCCACTGCAGGGATCAGGAAATCAAGACTGAGATGGGTAAAGTAATGTCAGAGGATGGAACCTCCCAGAAGGGACACTGAAGAACAGCGATCAGGCATGCAGGTTCTTTGTGGAGGGCAGATCCCACTGGCTGGAGTGCGGGAAAGGGACACAGGGAAGAGGCTCTGTGAGTCCAGGGTCTCAGCTTGCAAGGGAAGCATGCACCCGAGAGGGAGATCAGAAAGGATGTAACACACTCATTGGGATTCCCCTGACTCTCCAGAAGCACTGGTTGAGCATTTCTCTCAGCGTGGCATGCACTGGCAGTGTGACATTCTGCTGAGCCATGAAAACTGTCAATAGGCCTAGAGATGCAGATCTGCTGCGTAGAAGTTGTCCCAGACGCAAGAAGATCCGAGATACATGGCTGGCATATTGAAGGTGCCACCCACAGTCTAAGGTCTTCTGCACTCAGACCCAGTATTTCCTTCTTCACGATGGTGGACAGGCACAATTTGTGTAAGAGGAAGACAAAGGAGGAAGAATAAGGAAAAGAGGAGGAGAGGGGAGGCAGGATGTAGTGGGTCAGAGGGAAGAAGGGAGGAAAAGAAAACCAGAACTGTATACGCAGTGACACTGAGTAACTTCTTCTGCTGGTTACCAAGGGGAGGACGAGAGTCTCCAACTCATCCTGCTATCCCCAAACAGCCCCATTATGTCACCCAAAGTCCCACATCCTGCAAAAGCCCTCTTTTCTGTGTGACTCGGGACTGCTGTCTCTCAGGAAGTTTGGTGAGTGCTGCTTGCTTTGTCTGGGTGGGCTGCTGCTGTTTCTATCGTCCTGCTTGATTCTGCCTTCACAGATGGAAGAGATGAACTCGGAGATCCTGCAGCCGGGAGTCTGTGATCAAACTGGGATATACAGGTGTAGTGGGGGGCTCCAAGAGACAGATGCCTGTGGGAGTCTAACCAGGCTTTGTGGGGAAACCGACTTGGGCTCAGACATGATTTCGGTTCATCACTAGGCCTATTCCCATTTCCTCATGAGGCATGTTGCCAGTCTACATGCAACCTAGGGACCAGCGCTGGGGAAGGACCGCTCAACTGACTCGCCAACCACTTCCCAGCCCAGTGGAAATTATAGTCAACGACAAAATTCATAGAGCAGGAATGCATATGCTGATGTGACCACCTTTTTTCATCTGAAAATGTTTCTTGTATCATTGTCAATTAAGAAAGTTATTAAGCACTTATATTTTAAAGATTTATAGTATTTATGGATCACTATCCTCTTCCTAGTTCTGCAGTAACTACACAAATCAAGGTGAACAAGTAAGTTATTCCTGCTTATTTCTCCTAGGTTCCTGGTGTTCAGTGCAGATAATCCCCACAAGAGAAAGAGACAAATGAATCTGAGAAACTCACCTATGAACAGAAACTCCCCTTCTATGTGTGACACCATGAGCATCTCGTGCTGCTCCAGTCTTTGTCAGCCTACGTGCTGCAGGACCCTCTGATGATGCCCATTTGCTCTAGGTCTTGCTGCTGCCAGCCTTGCTGCTTCTGCCACCCAAGTAGTGGTGAAACTACCCGATTCTGGCCCAGCTCTTGCAGTTCCAGATTGTGTTTCCAGTGTTTGTGGACCATTATGTTGTGGGTCCAGCTGTTGCCAGCCTTGCTGCTGACACCCAACTTGCACTCAAACCCCCTGTTGTCAGCCCCCCTCCTGCAGGTGTAGCTGTTGCCAGCTCAGCTGCTGTGGTTCCAGTGGCAATGGGCAAAAGGTGTTGTGCTTCCAGCTGTTGCCAGCTGTTCTTCCATCCAAAGTACTTTCAGACCACCTGCTTTAAGACTACTTTTTGCCTCCCTTGTTGTATGTCCAACTGCCGCCAGTCTTTCTGCTCTTGTCTGCCTTGCCATAAACTATCCTCTTCTGCACACAACCTTTGTTAAGTGCCTTTTCTTTTGGGGTAGGAATTCACTTACTGGGCTTTGCTCAAAACCACTATACTATCACCACAGTTTCTGTTACTCCTTTGTTTAAGAACTTTTCTATCAACTTGATGGAGTGCATAATACTTTCCCCCATTCTATTCCTCCTATGTAGATGGTCATGTGTCACTTTGGGGCATCCCCAATATGGCTGTTGGTCTGCTTTGACACTGAATCATTATCTTTACCTCCCTGCCAGTAACTCAGGAAAACAAGTCCTCATAACTTTTTCTTACCTTTTGGTACTGATCATCATAAAAATCTTATTATTTTTAATGTATTTATGATCTACATATTCTGCTTTATTCTTTCCATAATCATTCTGAATTTTCTTTATCAAAGCAGCATCCCTTACCTGTATTTCTTTTTTTTAATTTAATTTAATTTTTTAAATTATATTCAGTTAGCCACTGTATAGTACTTCATTAATTTTTTTGTTGTTTTTAAATTTTTATTTATTTTTTTAATTTCTTTTCAGTGTTCCAGAATTCATTGTTTACACACCACACCTAGTGCTCCATACAATATCCATCACCAGGCTCATGCAGCCTCCCACCCTACTTCCCTCCAAAACCCTCTGTTAGTTCCTCAGAGTCCACAGTCTCTCCCTCTCCAGATTCCCCCAAATCCCATTAGTTTTTGAGGTAGTGTTAAATCCTGTGCCATTATTCATCCCACATGGTGTTTTGTTTTATTGTACAGCATTCCTGACATAGAGACCTATATACATATTGCACATCACATGCATTATCTATTCAAAGCCCTATGATAGCATCCCTGACGTTGGATTCTACATTTTCCAGATGAGAAAATTTCACAGTTTGATGTCTGTCGGTAAAAATGAATAGTGTCAGATCAAAAACTGGGTCTTTTGCTCCTGTTCAAGGACACATACAAAAACATATCAAGACAAGCAGACATGAAACTTGGGCTGAGTACTATCAAGATGTGCATTTGAATTTATCCTTAGCAAAGAAGGAATAATCCCTTAAATATGCAGGTAACATTTACCGTGTTCTTCCCCTATCAGTGTCCCACACCTCAATGAGCAGCAGCCAATTTGGTCAAGGAGCAGTGGTTGCATTTAAGAGCTCTCATGAATGCAGGGAAACTTTCCTTGTCTCAGGATCTGACCAGCCCCTCATGTAATTAATCCGCCTCAGATAATTTTGAGCATCCATTGTATCCTCATGAGAGACAGGATCATTTATCGGCATTTGTCCTTCAGTATCATGTAAATCAAATTCTTGTATGTCCTCCTTCTCCTGAGTACCTTTTTAGAGCAAAAAGGAATTAAGTAATCCCCTGCAAAATATAGACCCTGTAGCAAGCTTCCCAACTTTAAATCAAGTTGCTTCAGTGTGGTATTGCTCATTTTCAGGAGGGATGTTACCCTATTAAGGACTTGACATAAGTCTTTACTGCTGCTCTACATTCAGCAGAGATAGCCATGGTGAGAGGAGCAAATTCTTTTGGTTCCATACAAATCCTCTGTGTTTTGTGTCATTTTGTTCCTTTGTTCATGGTCTCCAGTGTAAATACTGGAGCACCTGAGGAGAAAGGTGGGGTATATTATCCCAGACTCATCTGGAGCCTCTCAAGTGATACTCTCTGGTGGGCAATGATATGAGACATAGAGAGGGAACACTTTCTGTCTACTTGCCCATCTCTGTCTAAATTATTCTCTTTCAATCTTGCTGCTTTCAGATCTCAGACTAAGAAACAAAGATTTTCACCATTTGCCAACAGCCCATGAACACCATCCCCTCAGCTCATTCTCCTCCAAACAAAGTGTATAACCATGTGTGCTGCTCACAGTTCTTCTCACTGGGAGCATTCCCACTTTCCACTCCCTTTGCAAACCAGAAATTTTTGATTTGTTGTAAAAATTCCATTTGTGCAATAAAAGCTGCTACTGGGGCTATCGACTGATAAAATTCAAGGTATTCCATGATCATATATCATATGTCATTAGGTTTCTGCAGGAATCAAATGGAATTAAAAACAAATAACATATCATTTAGTCATTTAGGTCAACACCAAACTCTGGATATGAAATTGCTTCTTAGTACCTTGGTCTGGAAGTATAATTTATAGATTTGAGGTATGTCTGAGTTTATGCTAAGTCATGAACAGAGGGGTAAACAAAAGAGGCAAAACCAAGGTTATTGAGTGGGAAAAATATCTATTCTATACCATTAAGGATTTTTGAATAAGGCTTACTATATTCCTCAAAAATATAAGAATTGTGATCTCCTATTGAAGGTATCTGCCTAAAGACTGGCTGACACAATAAATGAGGGAGGAAAAGAGAAAAAAAATCATTCCAGGTCAATCCATGGGTGGACAAACTATTTAGGATGAAAGTGGTGAGAAAAAGATACATACAGAAGGATGGATGCTGGGGTACATGGATGGCTCAGGTGGTTAAGCATCTGAGTCTTGATTTGGAGCAGGTTCATGATCTCAGGGTCATCAGATCGAGTCCTGCATCTAGACCTACTCAGCATGGAGCCTGCTTAAGATTCTCTCTTCTGAGGGAGGAGCAGGATGGCAGAAGAGTAGGAGACCTAAATTACGTCTGGTCACAGGAATTCAGCTAGATAGTTGTCAAACCATTCTGAACACCTACAAACTCAACAGGAGATAGAAGAAAAGAATAGCAGCAATTCTATGAACAGAAAAGCAAATACTTTCTGGAAGGTAGGATGTGAAGAGAAGTGAATCTGAGGTGATATTTGGGAACATAGACTGCAGGGGGGAAGGGAGCCTCCATTAGCTAACAACTGGCAAGTCATAGAGCAGTGGAGCACAAAATCAGAACGGTTAGAAGTCTGCTCCACTGAGGGATGTTCTTCCAGTGGCTAAGCAGGGGATGGAAACTTTGTTGGGACAGTGTGGTCTCAGGACCCTCAGGGTCAAAAAAAGACTGAAGGTGCTGAGTGTGGCAGAGCTCCCTAGTATTGAAGCCAGGGAGGTGGCTGCAAAGATGGAGCCGAATCTTTGGAGTATAGCAACCGGTTGCCATAAACTGTAATTCGCAGCACAGTTGGGACACTACTCTTTGAGCAGGGACAAGTGGCAGATCCAGGGAGGACCTCCCCTTCCTCCACCAGGAGGAGTGGCATGGGAACACTCTGCAGGAATCTGCTGAGTTTGGAAACTCCAAATGGGGTCATGTGCCAGAGATAGAAATAACCGATCACAGGCCAGGTGAACACAGAGTGCGGCCGGAGACCAGAGAGACAGGACTGATGGACTTCTTTTCTCTGAGGGCACATTGAGGAGTAGAACCCTGAGCTCTCGGCTCCTCTGGGGTCAGAGACTGAGAAGCCACCATTTTCATTCTCATCTTCTAAAGCTACACAGAAAGCTTTCATGGAACAAAAGGTACCGAGAGCAGATGCAACCAGATTACTCAGCCTGGCCCCTGGCAAGGGTGGTGCAATTCTGCATCGGGCTAAGACATTTGAGAATCACTGTAACAGGCCCATCCCCCAGAAGATCAGCAAGAACATCCAGCCAAGACCAAGTTCATCGATTACTGAGAACTGCAAAACTCTAGAGCTAGGGGAATATGGCACATAGAATTTATAGCTTTTTTCCCCCATGATTATTTAGTCTTTCAAAGTAAATCTTTAAATTTTTTTCTTTTTCTATTTTTTTGAAATTTTCTTCTTTCCTATTTTTTAACCAACATCTTATCAATTCCTTTTAAAAAAATCTTTTTAAATTTTCATCTTTACAGTCATATTCCATCCCTTCATTGTATTTACCCTTAGTTTTGTATATACATATAAGTTTTTCTTTCTTTAAAATTTTGGAAAGCAGGGACACCTGGGTGGCTCAGTTGGTTAAGCGGCTGCCTTCAGCTCAGGTCATGATCCCAGCGTCTTGGGATCGAGTCCCACATCGGGCTCCTTGCTCAGCAGGGAGCCTGCTTCTGCCTCTGCCTCTGCCTGCCTCTCTGTCTGCCTGTGCTCGCGCTCTCTCTCTCTAACTAATAAATAAATAAAATCTTAAAAAAATTTTTTTTTGGAAAGCAGTTTCTTCTAACAGACCAAAATAAATCCAGAATCTAGGCTCAATTCTATTCACCAGCCTGATCATATTCTTTTTTTCCCCCTTTCTTTCCCCCTGGTTTCAGGTCTCTTCTGATTTATTTGGTTTATTTTTCTGTGGTTGATGTTACCCTTCAAGCATTTTGTTCTTTCATTCATCTATTCTTCGCTGGACAAAATGACAAAACGGAAAATCTCACCTCATAAAAAAGAACAAGAGGTGGTACTGACTACCAGGGACCTAATCAATATGTCAGAACTAGAGTTCAGAATGATAAATATAAAAATATAAAGAAAGTAGCTGGGCTTGAAAAAACCAGAGAAGGTACTAGAGAATCCCTTTCTGGAGAAATAAAAGAACTAAAATCTAACCAAGTTGAAATCAAAAAGGCTTTTAATGATGTGCAATAATAAAAAAAAGGAGGCTCTAATGTCTAGAATAAATGAGACAGAAGAGAGAATTAGTGATATAGAAGACCAAATTATGGATAATAAAGAAGCTGAGAAAAAGAGAGGTAAACAGCTACTGGATGACAAGGGGAGAATTCAAGAGATGAGAGATACCATAAGATGAAACAATATTAGAATAATTGGGATCCCAGAAGAAGAAGAAAGAATGCGGGGCAGAAGGTATACTGGAGCAATTACAGCAGAGAACTTCCCAAATTTGGGAAAGGAAACAGGCATCAAAATCCAGGATGCACAGAGAACCTCCTCAAATTCAATGAAAATAGGTCAACATCCCATCATCTAATAGTAAAACTTATAAGTCTCAGAGATAAAGAAAATCCTGAAAACAGCTCAGGACAAGAGGTCTATAGTCTATACAATGGTAGAAATATTAGATTGGCAGCAGACCAACCCCCCCCCCCCTTCTGGCAGGCCAGGAAGGACTGGCATGATATATTCAGAGCACTAAACAAGAAAAATATGCAGCCAAGAATACTATATCCAGCTAGGTTTTCATTGAAAATAAGAGAGATAAAAAGCCTCCAGGATAAATAAAAACTAAAAGAATTTACAGAACCAAACCAGCCCTACAGGAAATATTAAAAGAGGTCCTCTAAGCAAAGAGAGAGCCTAAAAGTAACATAGACCAGGAGGGAACAGAGACAATATATAGTAACAGTCAGCTTACAGGCAATACAATAGCACTAAATTAATATATTTCAATAGTTACCCTGAATGCAAATGGGCTAAATGCCCCAATCAAAAGACACAGGGTATCAGAATGGATGAAAAACAAGACTCATTGATATGCTATCTGGAAGAGACTCATTTTAGACCCAAAGACACCTCCAGATTTAAAGTGAGGGGGTGGAAAATAATTTACCATGCTAATGGACATCAAAGGAAAGCTGTGGTGGCAATCCTTACATCAGACAAATTAGATTTTAAACCAAAGACTATAATGAGAGTTGAGGAAGGACACTATATCATACTTAAAGGGTCTGTCCAACAAGAAGATATAACAATTTAAATATGCCTCTAACATGGGAGCAGTCAATTATATAGGCCAGTTAATAACAAAATCTAAGAAACACATTGACAATAACACAATAATAGTAGGGGACTTTAACACCTCCCTCACTGAAATGGACAGATCATCTAAACAAAAGATCAACAATGAAATAAAGGTTTTAAATGACACAGTGGACCAGATGAACATCACAGATATATTCAGAACATTCCATCCCAAAGCAAAAGAATACACATTCTTCTCTATTGTACATGGAACATTCTCTAGAATAGATCACATCTGGGGTCACAAATCAGGTCTCAACTGGTACCAAAAGACTGGTATCATTCCCTGCATATTTTCAGACCACAGTGCTTTGAAACTGAACTCAGTCACAAGAGGAAAGTTGGAAACAACTCAAATACATGGAGGCTAAAGAACATCACACTAAAGAATGACTGGGGCAACCAGGAAATTAAAGAAGAATTTAAGAAACTGATGGAAAGGGACGCCTGGGTGGTTCAGCTGGTTAAGCAGCTGCCTTCGGCTCAGGTCATGATCCCAGCCTCCTGGGATCGAGTCCCGCATCGGGCTCCTTGCTCAGCAGGGAGCCTGCTTCTCCCTCTGCCTCTGCCTGCCACTCTGTCTGCCTGTGCTTGCGCGCTCTCTCTCTCTAACAAATAAATAAATAAAATCTTTAAAAAAAAAAAGAAACTGATGGAAACAAATGAAGACAAAAACACAATTGTTCAAAATCTTTGGGATGCAGCGAAGGTGGTCCTAAGAGGAAAGTATATAGCAATACAAGCTTTTCACAAGAAACAACAAAGGGGACAAACCAAAAGAGACTCTTAATGTCACAAAACAAACTGAGGGCGGTGGGGGGGAAGGGTGTTGGGAGAGGGTGGTGGGGTTACATTATATGTTTAAATAAAAATTAAAAAAAAAAAAAGAAACAACAAAGTGTTAAACCCCACCTAGTCACGATGGATAATCTTTTAATGTACAGTTGGATCTTATTAGCTAGGATCTTGTTGAGAATTTTGGCATCCATATTCATCAGGGATATTGGTCTGAAATTCTCCTTTTTGATGGGGTCTCTGATAGTTTGGGGATCAAGGTGATGTTGGCCTCATAGAAAGAGTCTGGAAGTTTTTCTTCTGTTTATATTTCTTTAAACAGCTTCAGGAGAATAGGTATTATTTCTTCTTTGAATATTTGGTTGAATTCCCCAGGGAATCCAACAGGTCCTGGACTCTTGTTTTTTGGGAGGTTTTTGATCACTGCTTCAATCTCATTACTAATTACTGGTCTATTCAGGTTGTCAATTTCTTCTTGTTTCTGTCTTGGAAGTTTATACATTTCCAGAAATGCATCCATTTCTTATAGGTTGCTTAACTTATTGGCATATAGCTGTGGTAATCACTTCTGATGACTGTTTCTATTTCCTTGGTGTTAGTCGTGATCCCTCCCCTTTCATTCGTAATTTTATTAATTTGGCTCCTTTCTCTTTTCCTTTGGACTAGCCTGGCCAGTGGTTTATTGATCTTATTAATTCCTTCAAAGAACCAGCTACGGACAAAGGGCTGGTATCTAAGATCTATAAAGAACTTCTCAAACTCAACACCCAACAAACAAATAAATCCAAAAATGAGCAGAAGACATAAATAGACACTTCTCCAAAAAAGACATTCAAATGGCTAACAGACACATGAAAAAGCGTTCATCATCATTACCTATCAGAGAAATTCAAATGAAAACCACATTGAGATACCATCTTACACCAGTAAGAATGGCAAAAATTAACAAGCCAAGAAACAACAAATGTTGGAGAGGATGTGGAGGAGGGGAGCGCTCTTACAATGTTGGTAGGAATGCAAGCTGGTGCAGCCACTATGGAAAACAGTGGGAGGCTCCTCAAAAAAATAAAAATAGACCTACACTATGATCCAGCAATTGCACTGGGTTATATGTAGTGAAAATATACAGATGTAGTAAAAAGAAGGGCCATATGCATCCCAGTGTTCATAGCAGGAATGTCCACAACAGCCAGACTGTTGAAAGAGAAGAGATGCCCTTCAACAGGCAAATGGATAAAGAAGATGTGGTCCATATGCAATGGAATATTACTCAGCCATGAGAAAGGATGAATAACCAACTTTTACATCAATATGCCTGAGACTGGAGGAGATTATGCTGGGTGAAACAGTTAAGCAGAGAAAGTCAATGATCATATGGTTTCACTTATTTGTGGAACATAGTGAATAGCAAGGAGGACTTTGGAAGGAAGAGGGAAATGAAGGAGGGGAAATTGGAGGAGGAGATGAACCATGAAAGACTACAGACTGCGAGAAACAAACTGAAGGTTTTGGAGGGGAGGAGGTAGAGGTATGGGTTGGCCCAGGGATGGGTATTAAGGAGGGCATGTATTGCATGGACCACTGGGTGTTATATGTAAACAATGAATCTTGGAACAATCCATCAAAAACTAATGGTGTACGATATGGTGACTTACATAACATTATTTTTTTTTAAATCAAAAGAAATAAGAAAGGTCTCAAATACACAACCTAACCCTACACCTAAAGGAGCTAGAGAAAGAACAGCAAAGAAAGCCTAAACCCAGCAGGAAAAGAGAAATAATAAAGATCAGAGGAGCAATCAATAAAATAGAAACCAAAATAATAGTAGAATACATCAACATAAGAAGGAGCTGTTTCTTTTAAAGAATTAGTAAGATTACAAACAAACAAACCAAGAATTAGTAAGATTGATAACCCCCTGGCCAGATATATCAAAAACAAAACAGAAAGGACCCAAATTACTAAAACCATGAATGAAAGAGGCAAGATCACAACCAAAACCAGAGAAATACAATTGTAAGAACATATTATGAGCAACTATATGCCAGCAAATTTAACAATCTGGAAGAAATGAATGCATTCCTAGAGACCTATAAACTACCAAAACTGTTACAGGAAGAAATAGACAACCTGAACAGACCCCTAACCACTAAGGAAATTGAAGCAGTAATCAAAAATCTCCCAACAAACAAGAGCCTAGGGACAGATGGCTTCCCAGGGGAATTCTACCGAACATTTAAAGAAGAACTAATACCTATTCTCCTTAAACTGTTCCAAAAATAGAAATGGAAGGAAAACTTCCAAACTCATTTTATGAGGCCAGCATCACCTTAATCCAAAACCAGACAAAGATGCCACCAAAAAGGAGAATTTCAGACCAATATCCCTGATGAACATGGATGCAAAAACTCTCACCAAAATACTAGCCTATAGGATCAAACAGTACATTAAAATGATATTTACCATGACCAAGTGGGATTTATTCCTGGGCTGCAAGGGTGGTTCAACATCCACATATCAATCAATATGATACAATACATTAATAAAAAAAAGAACAAGAACCATATGATACTTTCAATATATACTGGAAAAGCACTTGACAAAGTACAGCATTCTTTCTTGATCAAAACTCTTCACAGTATAGGGATAGAGGGTACATACCTCAATATCACAAAACCCACCTATGAAAAACCCACAGTGACTATCATTCTCAATGGGGAAAAACTAAGAGCTTTTCCCCTAAGATCCAGAACATGGCAGGGATGTCCACTATCACCACTGTTGTTCAACATACTACTAGAAGTCCTAGCCTCAGCAATCAGACAACAAAAAGAAATTAAAAGCATCCAAATCAGCAAAGAAGTCAAACTCTCACTCTTTGCAGATGATATGATACTTTATGTGGAAAACCCAAAAGACTCCACCCCAAAACTTCTAGAACTCATACAGGAATTCAGTAAACTGCCAGGATATAAAATCAGTGCACAGAGATCAGTTTTATTTTTATACACCAAAAACAAGACAGAAAAAAGCGTAATTTAGGAATTGATTCCACTTACAATTGGAAACAATAAGATACCTAGGAATAAATCCAACCAAAGAGGCAAAGAATCTGTACTCAGAAAACTATAGAATTCTCATGAAAGAAATTGAGGAAGACACAAAGAAATGGAAAAACGTTCCATGCTTATGGATTGGAAGAAGAAGTATTGTGAAAATGTCTATGCTACCTACAGCAATCTACACATTTAATGCAATCCCTATCAAAATATCATCAACTTTTTCCAAAAAATTGGAACAAATAATCCCAAAATCTGTATGGAACTAGAAAAGACACTGAATAGCCAGAGGAAAGTTGAAAAAGAAAGCCAAAGCTGGTGGCATCACAATTCCAGACTTCAAGGTCTATTACAAAGCTGTAATCATCAAGACAGTATGGTACTAGCATAAAAACAGATACATAGATCAATGGAACAGAATAGAGATCCCAGAAATGGATCCTCAACTCTATGGTCAACTAATCTTCAACAAAACAGGAAAGAATGTTCAATGGAAAAAAGACAGCCTCTTCAACAAATGGTGTTGGGAAAACTGGACAGCCACATGTAGAAGAATGAAACTGGACCATTTCCTTAACCACACACAAAAATAGACTCAAAATGGATGCAAGACCTAAATGTGATACAGGAACCCATCAAAATCCTTGAGGAGAACACAGGCAGCAACTTCTTTGACCTCAGCCACAGCAACTTCTTCCTAGAAACATCGCCAAAGGCAAGGGAAGCAAGGGCAAAAATGAACTATTGAGACTTTAATCAAGATAAAAAGCCTCTGCACAGGAAAGGAAACAGTGAACAAAACCAAAAGACAACTGACAGAATGGGATAAGAGATTTGCAAATGGCATATCACATAAAGGGCTAGTATCCAAAATCTATAAAGAGCTTATCAAACTCAACACCCAAAGAACAAATAATCCAATCAAGAAATGGGCAAAAGACACAAAGAGACATTTCTGCAAAGAAGACATCCAAATGGCCAACAGATACATGAAAAAGTGCTCAAAATCACTCAGCATCAGGAAAATACAAATCAAAAATACAGTGGAAAAAAGACAGTCTCTTCAATAAATGGTGCTGGGAAAATTGGACAGCTATATGTAGAAGAATGAAACTCGACCATTCTCTTACACCGTACACAAAGATAAACTCGAAATGGATGAAAAGACCTCAACGTGAGACAGGGATCCATCAGAATCCTAGAGGAGAACATAGGCAGTAACCTCATCAATATCAGCCACAGCAACTTCTTTCAAGATATGTCCCCAAAGGCAAAGGAAACAAAAGAGAAAATGAACTTTTGGGACTTCATCAAGATCAAAAGTTTCTGCACAGCAAAGGGAACAGTCAACAAAACAAAGAGGCAACCCACAGAATGGGAGAAGTTATTTGCAAATGACAATACAGACAAAAGGCTGATATCCAGGATATATAAAGAACTTCTCAAACTCAACACACACAAAACAGATAATCATGTCAAAAAATGGGCAGAAGACATGAACAGACACTTCTCCAATGAAGACATACAAATGGCTATCAGACACATGAAAAAATGTTCATCATCACTAGCCATTAGGGAGATTCAAATTAAAACCACACTGAGATACCACCTTACACCAGTTAGAATGGCCAAAATTAGCAAGACAGGAAACAATGTGTGTTGGAAAGGATGTGGAGAAAGGGGAACCCTCTTACACTGCTGGTGGGAATGCAAGTTGGTGCAGCCAATTTGGAGAACAGTGTGGAGACTCCTTAAGAAATTAAAAATAGAGCTTCCCTATGACCCTGCAATTGCACTGCTGGGTATTTATCCCCAAAGATACAGATGTAGTGAAAAGAAGGGCCATCTGTACCTCAATGTTCATAGCAGCAATGTCCATGGTCACCAAACTGTGGAAAGAACCAAGATGCCCTTCAATGGACGAATGGATAAGGAAGATGTGGTCCATATACACTATGGAGTATTATGCCTCCATCAGAAAGGATGAATACCCAACTTTTATATCAACATGGACGGGACTGGAAGAGGTTATGCTGAGTGAAATAAGTTAAGCAGAGAGTCAATTATCATATGGTTTCACTTATTTGTAGAGCATAACAAATAACACGGAGGACATGGGGAGGTGGAAAGGAGAAGGGAGTTGAGGGAAATTGGAAGGGGAGATGAACCATGAGAGACTATGGACTCTGAAAAACAATCTGAGGGTTTAGAAGGGGTGGGGGTGGGAGGTTGGGGGAGCCAGGTGGTAGGTTTTATGGAGGGCATGTATTGCATGGAGCACTGGGTTTTGTGCATAAAGAATGAATTCTTTTACACTGAAAAGAAATTAAATTTTAAAAAAAAGAAAAAAGAAGTGGGAAGACATTACGCTTGTCCATCTCTAAAAGTGAGTTTCATGCATTGCAGGAAAATTTATAAATTCAATTCCCAGAAGTTTAAAATTTAATGTTGTTTAAGAGAGGGGAATGGATTTCTATCTTCTCAGTTTCAACCTACAAAACTACATTTTATCTTCTTTTGAGATTTAGTGCTTCTGTTACTAAGACTAATGTATTGATCAACAGTAGCATTTTTTGACTGCTTTAAAGTTCCCGTGAAATCAAAGAGTAACCAAATAAATCAATTTATTCTAAATAAAACTACAGTGAGATACCACTGCACACCAGTCAAAATGGCTAAAATTAACAAGTCAGGAAATGACAGGTGTTGGCAAGGATGTGGAGAAAGGGGAACCCTTCTACACTGTTGGTGGGAATGCAAGCTGGTGCAGCCACTCTGGAAAATAGTATAGAGGTTCCTCAAAAAGTTGAAAATAGAGCTATCCTATGACACATCAATTACATTACTGGGCATTTACCCCAAAGATACAAATGTAGTGATCTGAAGGGGCACATGAACCCAAATGTTTATAGCAGCAATGTCCACAATAGCCAAATGATGAAAAGAGCCTAGGTGTCCATCAATGGATGAATGGATAAAGACGTGGTGTATATATACAATGGAATATTATGCAGCCATCAAAAAACCCTGAAATCTTGCCATTTGCAACAATGTAGATGGAACTAGAGGGTAATATCCTAAGTGAAATAAGTCAATCAGAGAAATACTCTTATCATATAATCTCACTGATATGAGGAATTTGGTTTTTTAAGATTTTATTTATTTATTTGACAGAGAGAGAAATCATAAGTAGGCAGAGAGGCAGGCAGAGAGAGAGAGCGGGAAGCAGGCTCCCCACTTAGCAGAGAGCCTGATGCAGGGCTTGATACCAGGACCCTGAGATCATGACCTGAGCTGAAGGCAGAGGCTTAACGCACTGAGCCACCCAGGCGCCCCTAAAGTGATTTTAAAGTACAGGAATGCTAGAAAACCTCTATAAACTCTACCCCTCCAAAATCACTTCCCATTCCATGAACACACCATGCTCTCTCATACTTCTGTGGCTTCTCTGCACATGTCAGCATTTCTGGCTCAGATTCACTCCCCATCTATTCCCTTTTACCCCCCACCTTTTTTCTTAAGATTTAATTTATTTATTTGAGAAAGAGACAGAGATAGAGACAGAGACCACAAGCAGAGGGGAGGAGGAGGAGTAGGCTCCCAGCTGAGCAGGGAGCCCAAGGTAGGGTTTGATTCCAGGACCCCAGGATCATGACCTGAGCTGAAGGCACCTGCTTAACTGACTAAACCACCCAGGTGCCCCATCCCCTTTTGCTCTTTAAGTTCCACATCTAATGTCCCCCTTTTTGTATCACTTTTAGATAGTTAATTACTTCTTCCACAATTAGGGAGTCTATAGCAATTGGTTCTCCATAAAGAAACTTCCTTTCTACTATAACTATCTGTTTACATCTCTTTCTCTAACCACACTGAGTTTCCTAAAGGTGGGGACTGTATGATTTATTTAACAAATATGTATATGGATCTAGCTCTTGGCCACTCTGCAGGCTAGGTAGACCCATTAGTATCTTTTCTTAATAAGCTCAGGTAAAGGAATGATGAAACGATGTAAAACACGCAAGGAATATATACTCCCAAGCTAAACAACACATAGCTTATCTTCAAACATGGGCCTGTTATTGTGATCCCAACAGTGAATCAATCACTTGGGGCTTTTCAGGCCCCAACACAATCCCCACACGATGCTGTGCATATTCTAAACATTAAAGACCGTGGGATCAGTGACTCACTTTCACTCTCAGGAAAGTAATTCTATTCTAAGGGCATTATACATTCCTGGGAGTGTCATGTATTGAGGCAATAATCCATTAGTTGGCTGACACATTATCTGAACCATTCCACCAGAAAAAGCTGTCCTGGATGTCTCCTACACCTTTAAATTTCTTGTTATGACATTTCCACAAAAGAATATCATTAATTTAGACACATTCATTTAGGGACATGAGCAGGCCAATTTTTCCTGGCCTGCACCCACATGAAATTTGCTTGTAAGGCAAATTGAGATGGTGAATATAATTAGAGAAGTTATATTTAACTGTGTGGACCTACTTAATGCTAATTGCTAATTGCATATCATTCTGTACCTATCCCTTGAACTTATCACTTAGAAGCATTCTTTAGCTATGATTTTATTATTTTTAAAATTATGTTCAATTAGCCAACACTTGGTACATCATTAGTTGTTGATGTATCCAATGATTCATTAGATGCTAGGATTCTCAATTATGCTTTAAATGTATTGAAAGGAGGCTAAAGGGCAGTATTTTAAAAAGTTCTAGCCAACCAAATTAGACCAGTCTACCTTCTTGTTTTTGAATTAGTAAAATTTCATTACATTGTTTCTATGGAGACATTTTATAACTTAGTATCATAATATAATTTAAAAGATCTTAATCATTGTTTAAATGCTTTCTCAAGCTCCAAAAACTTTTATTGAGTATGTAATATGTGCTAAGGACTTTGCTAGATGTGGAGGATTCAAAGAACAACACTGTTGCAGCTCCATAGCCAAGATGGATTGTACTCTTTGGGAATATCAAGGGACTAGCACCAAATAAGTGTTTGAAGGAGCAAGAGAAGGTATAAAAGAGGGACATCTGAGCTATGTTCTTGCTAGGTAGAAAAGAAGGAATTGGTTAGAACTGCAAAGGTGGAATTTAAAAAGTGTGGACTAGAGCTTAGAACAATGAGGAAGATAAGAGAGTGACTGGAGATGGGGTTAGGAAAGTAGGTGTGTGAAGGGTGTTGATGCCATGTTAATAAGTTTGGCATATACCCTATGCGCAGCAGGGTGTCAAGAGCCTTTTATCATGAGGCCTCACCCCAAACCTGGCAATGTCACACAAAATCTGGCAGAGGTCATCAAAAGAAATGATAGTTCATAAGATATGTCTCTTGGCTAAGCCAAATCCCCTATTCATTTTAAAACTTGATTTTATTTGAAACATACTAAAAAGAAGACAAGAGTATCTTTAATAATCCCAACATTCAAAAAAATTATAAAGTACAAAGTAAAAGTCTCCCTAACGACTTTCCTCCCATCTCTAAATTAAATTGATGGGTATTGTCCCTGACCTTTTCTCATTTGATACAAATATTTCTATGTTTATATATGTATACAAATATACCATGACCCCGACCCCAAGGAATCTTGTGCTAAATTTATTTCTTCGTTCAATAAGTACTTATTGGAGGCTTTCTATATACCATGCACTGTTCAAGCAACTCAGCATGTAACACCAAGGGTTGACATTCTAGAAGGCAATACTGACAATTAGCAGAAGATGGAACATGGTGATTTCAAATAAAGATAACTGTTAGGAAGACAATTAAAAAATAGAGTACATTATGGTAAGAGAGAAGAGAATGTTCTTGAGATTGTGAGGTCACAAGGTGGCTTCTCTTGATAAGCGCATGATCTGACCTGTGACTTGCATGAGGCTGAGAGGTACAGGTGCTAAGAAAATGAGCCTCATAATGAGCCACTTTGACATGAACATCATTTTCAGTTAAAGGGAATCATAACCCAGCAAATTCCAGAATAGTTCCTTATCTTCCCCTCAACCCCCCCGCCTTGTACCAGAAAAAGACTATTAATGGTGATTCGGTTTCACCTAAGAAACTTAACTGCAAAATAAGGAAACATTTGTTTTATAAATATCTCATCTCACCTTCCTAAAGGTCTTCATCCCTTTCATGTCCTCAGACACCCACCCTCTCCATAGCTCATATAAGCATCATGTTGCCTCATGGTCTTTGGAATTTCAATGTGTGTGCAGACTCCCCATGTGTATACCATAAAAATTTATTTTTACCTGCTAATCTGCTTCGTGAAAATTTGATACTTTGTCCACAGAAGGACCTTAATGGAAAAGTAAATTCGTCCTCACTTACAGCATCATCATACTCTGGTACCTTCCACCCAAGACAAAAACATAGAGATGTAGAGCCTCTTTGATATTCTAGATCAAAAGACACCAATGGTAAAAGAAAACCTACTGAAAAACCAATTGCATTTATGGCTAGGGGCCTTACTAAAGGAAAAGTGCAAACATTCTAGAATAATGCAAATGTTCTACTCTGATACCTGCAGGGATTACACAGATGGGTATCTCTGTATCAAAATTCACAACTATGGATGACTACACTCAGGACTTTTTTTTAACTTCAATGTGTGTAAAGTCCACCAAAAACAGAAAATCTATCACAAAAGGTAAACAAGAAAGAGTGAGGACATTTTATTTCTTTATGAATAAATCTCTGTCTTTTCCAAATTGTCATCTTGGCTACATTACTGTAAATGTAGATAAATGACACTACTATGAGCTCTTCTGGTGTTTCTTTACATG